>JALBCR010001101.1:82500-107361 GCA_030710515.1 Abscondita cerata | reverse complement strand
TCTATTAAAATAGTAACTAATGGGAAGCTTTCTGTTACAGGGAAAAGATTCCTAAGTCTATTAAAATTAACGGTCACATCAAATTATTATCAATATCACCACGGACGTATTAAGGCCCCTAGACCCCTTATGGAAAGTGCCGAATATGGTGAAAGAAAACTTTTGATAATATAGGCAACGTTTCGCACCACTAAACGGGAGCTTCTTCAGGTTAATGACCAATTTAAATATACGTTGCTGTTCGTTTATATCGCAGGGTTTATGTTCCTTACGGTGTTAATGATATCTATTAATTCTACATGTTGACAACTTTGAGTTCATGAAAAAACGATTCCATCATCTGAAATTGTTAAACTCATCTAATTGGGAATCGGCCTGAAAAAGCATCCGTTTAGTGAAGCAAAACGTCGCCCATATCAGTATTAAGAGTTTTCTTTCACCATATTCGACACCTTCCATAAAAGGTTAGACTTAAGAAGAAATGAAGTTCTTATAGCATCACTATAATAACGTATAGTCTTAAGATTTTGGAAAAAAATTCAGTGGCCAACAACTTTATTAACTCTGTATTACAAAACAAAATTCAAGTAATCGACAGATCGTTATTTTTGATATTTTGATACTTTAACGTTGATATCTCAAATGTTTGTTAATAGACGGCGTCCAAATTGTTTTTCATTTTTTGCTTCCTATCCGTTATTACAGACTTTTCAACTCAATAGTGGCCGGAATTATTCTATTGGGAGAGCTAGAAAGAGGTTAAGGGATTGTCTACAAGCGGTAGAAAGTTGATGTTGTTGGCCTGATACCACTCCCGTGTGATTTTCTAACAATGACATGGAGCAAGATCAGGTTAGAACATTATCCGCATAATGTATGTTCATTAACTAAAGCAGTTTAGGGACTCCACGTACTTATCCTCCCTCCCCCCACATTGATGAATTTGAAAACTCCAATATCAGAAATTACGAGGAATTTATGAGCTTTTGCAAAAATGTATTTCCTATTTCTGATCTGAATCCGTTTAGTAGAAATTCATGCTTTGGTGTGGGGGAGGGGCTATAAAGTGTGTTCTTAGTGTATAATCTCAGTGAAGAGAGGTATATCCTGAAAGTACGTCAAATCGAAAAATTCTTTTGCAAGATTATTTAGTGATTTATGAGCAGTCAAGTTTCCCTAAATCTAATTTTTGACTCGACCGATTTTTAGAGTGCATTTACGAAACGTAGATGGCTTACAGAGGGGTTGTGCTAAAAACTTGTATTTAGGGTATCTTTACTTCCCATAAATCACTAAATATTCTTACAAAAGAATTTTTCGATTTGACGTATTTTCATGATTATGAAATATTGAGATCTCTCAGAGATCAAATATTAGATTTGGGGTAATTTAAATGCATAATTTCGTTATATTTCTGCAAAAGAATTTTTTAAACGACCAAATTTCAGGGTACTTCCATCTTGACTGCGACTGCGAAATGCGGACATGACTCGCAGAGAGGTAGTGCTTAAAAATCAGTACTATGATATTCTGCCTGCTCATAAAATGCTCATAATTAAAATATTTTAAAAACTAAAATTCGAATAATTTTCAACAGTGGAGGGCTGAGAACACACGTTTTTGCCCCCTCGCTGAAAAACATGACCAATTCAAGAGAGGGCGGTAAGTCTTTCAACGTAGTTTAGGAAGACATCTGTAGATACAATGTTTTGCACTTAATCTACGCACCGAACAACGCCGTTGTAAGGCCCCAAGGTGAAGCTAGATTTAGAAATGGCACACCATATCAATATTTTGTCTAAAAATTTTTTTTTGCTTCTAAATTTCACATCAATAGATACATTCTCGTAAACATTAGTGAAGAAATCCCATTCATATCGAAGTTGAACAAAGTGACAATTGATCCTCTGTATATTTTGAAGCCTTTCTCATTTTCCGGGAGACAACATTATCACGCGATAGGGTCCTAAACACCATAGTCTTACAACATTCAATCTCCTAACCAGTTTTCACTTTGACCAATCCTGTGTTTAGCTACAGTACAGTTTAGCTGCTTGGATCAGTCTTCTTCTTTCACAATCTCTCTTGAGAACTCACAACCGACCACATTTCGGCAAGTTGACACAGGGTATTCCTTCTTTACATTTTTAAATTGTCTGATAAACTGTAGATACATGTTTTGCTAGCGATAAATGTCGTGTTTCGATATCTGCCAAACCTGATTGTATACACCTCGACAAAGAATAATCTTACAAGATGTTTTGAAAGCAGAAACCAAAAACTTTTGGAAAGCTGATTCAAATGACACTTCATTTCCATAGGCCTGTTTCATTGTATGAATTGTTCCACTAAATTTTTTCCCAAAACTTTATGGTATCAGAAGTCGGTATCTACGTTATTTTTCCTTTTTTTCGATTTGTTAATAAAATTATTTCATTTTCTTTAATATACAACCATTTACTATTATTGACATTTTTTGAGTTGAGATTCTTTTGTATCATTTTTTATTTTTTTTCAAATTTGAAAAATTTTTCATCGCTGAATATTTGAATATTTTTTTTTATATGTCATATATTTCTTTATACAGGGTGTCCCAAGAATGAAAGGCCAAAACTTGGGAATGAGTAGTTGGCATTAAAATAATGTCAGTGGTTTATACAACTTTTTTCTCCGGCCCTTATTTTCAAAGTTATAGGGCTGTGAAGTTGGAAATTAAAACACAATTTTATTTATAACTCTAAAACTATATTTTAGAATTTAATGAAATTTTGATGGATTGCCAATCTCATTGATGCATCTATTTTCGGGGTACCATTAATTTTACCGGGGTTCTAGAAAGTCTGGAACATAATTAGCTCACTGGTTAAACGGACAAAACTTTTTCAGAGATAATGCAACAGACTTAAAAATACTGTCAGTTTATTCCCCAACTATTTTCCTAAAAAAGGTGCTCTTGGTTGAATTCGATAAAACAAGTAGTTTTTGAGAAATTTCAAATTTTCTTAGACTCATCAGAGCACGTGCAATTTCCACTATTATCTATTAAATGAATTTTTATCAAGTAGGCCGCTGGCAATTATTTATTATAGTAGCCTGTACGATTTATTTGCACGCTGAAATACTTGTTATGGCAGAATAACGTTTGATAAAGAAGTGTCAAGAGTACATCTTTTCAAGTTCTACAAATAAAAAAACACATACGTATAGGGAATATTATTAAAAATAACAAAGTTACTGAATTAAGAACTAAAAACCAGAAAACACTTAAAGTAAATGTTTTCAATGTTATTGATATAAAAAGAACAATTTTACGGGATTACCATTAAAAGTATTATAATCAATGCCATTAATAACGAATTACGAAATTAAAAAAAACTTTAGAGCAAATGTTCAAAATGTGCACCTGCTACATCTACACATTTTTGGAGTCTACGTAAATTATTTCGTTGTACTTGAAACAACATTCCTGCATTGTTTTTGATATTATCGCAATGGAAGTGAATTCTATCCAATAATTCATTCCTTGTTTGTATGGGTGTTGCATATACCAAACTTTTGAGGTAACCCCAGAAGAATGAATCTAGTGGATTTAATTCTGAGTACGTGGGGGCCATGCAATTGGACCTCCTCTTCCAATCCATTTTTCGGGGTACTCAGTGTTTAAGTGATTTCGTACCATAACACTAAAGTGAGGTGGAGCGCCGTCGTGCATGTACCACATATTAAGTCTGGTTTGTAAAGAAATGTCATCTAACAGTAAATTTAAATTATTCTGAAGAAAATCTAGATACGATTGTCCATTTAAACGGCCATCAATGATAAATGGGCCAATTAAGTGATTTCCAATAATTCCAGCCCACACATTGACTATGAATCTTTGCTGATGTTTTGTCTGAATTATACCATGTGGATTTTCATCAGCCCACAAATGTAAGTTATGGGAATTAATTGTACCATTTCTCGTAAATCCGGCTTCATCAGTAAACAGTACTGACGAAATAAAATCAGGAGCTTGTCTCTGTTTTTCTAAAACCAGCGCGCATATTGAAGGCGTGCTGGATAATCTTCTGGAGTTAAACCCTGTACTTTTTGAAAATGGTACGTATGTAATAATTGTTCTCGAAGTATTCGGTGGACGCTGTTCTTTGAAATATTTTGTTGGGCCGCTAATTTTCTAATACTAGATGTAGGATTGTTATCTACTTCATTTAAGATTTCTTGCTCTAAAACGGCTGTACGAACATTTCTTGCGGGACCCACGCCACCTGCTATCTGCTTAAATTTACCTAAAAATAAAATAAAATAGTTTTCAAAAAGAATAATCGCAATTTTCGTAAAACCGTACCATTTTCTCGTAAGTTTCTGTCAACACGTTCAAAAGTTTTTCTGTCTGGTAACACTCTATTATGGAAGTTTTCAGAATAAAGTCTTCTGGCTTTGCGAGAATTGCCCGAAGCTTTTCCATACATTAAATGCATATCTGCATATTCTCGAAAAGTGTATTCTGCCATAACAAGTATTTCAGCGTGCAAATAAATCGACAGGCTACTATAATAAATAATTGCCAGCGGCCTACTTGGTAAAAATTCATTTAATAGATAATAATGGAAATTGTACGTGCTCTGATGAGTCTAAGAAAATTTGAAATTTCTCAAAAACTACTTGCTTTATCGAATTCAACCAAGAGCACCTTTTTTTAGGAAAATAGTTGGGGAATAAACTGACAGTATTTTTAAATCTGTTGCTTTATCTCTGAAAAGTTTTGACCGTTTAACCAGTGAGCTAATTATGTTCCAGACTTTCTAGAACCCCGGTAAAATTAATGGTACCCCGAAAATAGATGCATCAATGAGATTGGCAATCCATCAAAATTTCATTAAATTCTAAAATATAGTTTTAGAGTTATAAATAAAATTGTGTTTTTAATTTCCAACTTCACAGCCCTATAACTTTGAAAATAAGGGCCGGAGAAAAAAAAGTTGTATAAACCACTGACATTATTTTAATGCCAACTACTCATTCCCAAGTTTTGGCCTTTCATTCCTGGGACACCCTGTATATAATTTTTTCAAATTATATGGGCACAAAATAAACATATGTTTTAAAACTTACTAAACGAGCCCTGATAGCTATTTATCAAACATTTGTAGTATCTCTCAAAAAATCCAGAATGTAAACTATCACCCAACCAGAATTCGTATAAGGAAAAGCAGTACTACATTAGATTACGCTAAGAAAGGAGAAAAAAAAATATAAACTGTTTTAACAAATTTTGGATAAATTTCATAAATGAATTTTTGTATTCATCTTCAAGACGAACCGGAGCCAAAGACGTGTTCAGTCTGAAAATTTATTGTTACCTGATTAAGCTCCTTCAAGAGCGACCGCCCAAGCGCTGTATAACCAATCGGGTGCAAGAAATGTACAAAACACGTGTTGATCACGCATCAGTGTTTATTTACCTCAGGTTCGCCTTGCGATTGAAAGAAGTATAATGTCTAATTACTTACACTATTTCGAAAATACCTAGTCAATTTTTATTTAAAAATACATCGCTTCTTTTTGTTGTAGTAATGTCTCAAATACACGAGGTACGTACGCGTGAGATTTGTGCTCGACTGCCAAGCAGGAGTACAATCAACTACGGGAGAATGTAACCATACTGCTAGAATTATGTATAACACTTTTTCTACGCTCACAAATAAAAAAAGGTCAAAAACATGGAATATTAATATGAATAAATTTGATTGGTCAATTATGAAGTATTGGACTTCGGTCGTAAATAGACGATCAATTTTGCACTTTTATAATATTTTACGTTTAGTAATTACGTATGTTTTTTTCACTAATGGGAACAAAATAATAATATAAAAATTATAAAATAATGGTTCTGTATGAAAAAACCAACTTTCACTGAACGCTTACTCCGGTAGTGAGCGTAGAAAAAATCTAAATATGCTTCTGCTTAATAAAAAAAATGAACCGTCTTTATTTAATATTTTACTAGTAGGTTATATGGGGTAAAATGTCCTCTTTTTTTTTATTGATATTAACTAAAAATATTATTTGGTGTATCGTGGAGAAAGTCCTTATTCCAGGTGTTGCGCAAACTACAAACAAATTTTTTTTTGCTACGCTACGCTACAGAGATCTAAAACAAGAATTGTAATTTTTATTCAGTAATAAATTATTTCACCTCCGACAGATGACGCAAAATTTATTTTACATTTATTTCATACGGAAATATTTACAGAGGTGTTAAAATTCAACACTGCCACACATTTACATAACAACAACCACAATTTCTTTGCATTATAATATTTTTTATTATATTCTCTAACGTGTCAAAAAGATTGTTATTGTTTAGTTGATTTCCATTTAGGGGTTAGGTGGTCATAAATCATAGAAATAATAAGCGCAAAGAAAATGTGGGTAATTGTAGTGATTGTACTTGACGGTACGTATGAGGGTCAAACAATTTAAGTGTGGAAAGATTTATGATGTTATAGACAAAAATATATGTAGGACGTAGTAAACTTAATCGGGGTTCTAAATGTAATTTGTTTAAAGGAGTTCATCGAAAGAATCGAACTCAAAGTTTTTGTATGTCTTAGTTGCGTGGGTTATATAAATGTGTCTAATCTTTTCAAAGATTTCTGATAAAATTAAAAAATTTTAAATTGATAAATGATGTTCAAACTTACAGAGAGTTTCAACAGATAAAAGATTTCATTTCGTCACGTTATTCGAGTACCTGACAGTTGCTTTGATAAAGTTTGTTGTGCACAAAGCAGCCATCAATTTAATTTCAAATTAAACGATTATTGCTCGTTGAAAGATGGGGGTAATTAAATTAAACTATTCTACTGAACATTACATGTAAAGTGGATAAATAGAAGGCTTAAGTTTATAAATGCATCTGGCTAAGCTGGAATTTTTAAAGCTCTACTGTTTCAGCGAGATATTCGAGTAGTGTATGTACAATAGTGCCTTTTAATAATTAAATCTCAGAATTGTTCCTACATGTGTGGTAAGAACGACTACATTTTCTAAATTTTAGCACTATTTGAATAATACAAATGTAGTCCACCATGACTTTTCTTATTGTATTTGCTATTATTTATGGATGTTACGCAAATGCAGAGTCACTCTAAATGAAATTTAATGCTAAACTGTTTAGGATTACTGTTAAGCGTTAAGTTATTGTTTATCATTAAATTGTAAGTGGCTTATAGTGTTAATAATATTTATGAGTGGAATATTTACTTTGTTAATTGCCTACTTTATAAACGCACTCTGGGCACTGTAGAACAACACAAATTATCGTGATTGTTAAAATTTCATTTATGATTTTGTAGAACTATATTATTTTTTATTCAGAATGCGTATTTAATGCGTCTATTAAGGCACCGTTTAAATGCGCTACAATTAAATGCATTTAGATATGAGTGATATTTCGGCTAACAACGTACTCATAAAGTGTATTTAAACTCTTTTATTCAGACACCAATCTAAATGTGCTAAAATTAAATGCATTTGTACCACGTATTCACTATCATAGGACATTATGCAATGTGTATAGCAATTAGATTAATGTGTTAATATCTATTCAATTAGAATTGCATTTACAATTGTTTCTACTACCAGCTACTTGTACTTGCACTTATGAAATGACAATAGTCGATATGCGTAATGTTGGTTCTGAAATTAACCTACAATTATATATTGACACATTGCTAAACTTATACTGTAATAATAAATCTGTACGTAACGAGTTTTAGTGTAAACAGTAACATTCTAATAAATAAATTATGATGCCGAAGTACAAAAACGCTATTCATGCATTATTAAAATTCAGGGGTGAAGTGTGGTCAATAAATACCGAGAACAGCACAGGCGTTGGTTGTGAAAAATTCATATCTCATTTTTACCCATCTAAAAAAATTATAGATGTTTTAATGTCATAACTAGAAACGGTAATGAAAGAATGAAATATACGATCAAAATATTAATATACAGTGTGGAAAATTTAACTGAAATAAACTCATAACTTCGATATAGGTGATTTTTGAAAAAAATCTTTTTTCAAGGAATACAATAAACTATTTATTTCATGAATATTCTCAAAACCCACGTGATAAAAAAAGCCAATTTTATGTTGAACACGTTTCGGCTCTTGTCAATTTTTTTTTCAAATCCTTGATTGCTTTTTGCCTTATTGTTAAAGAAATGCGTAAAGTTGCGCTTTTGACATGTTTATCGAAGTAATTTCTAAAATTATGTATTTAACCGGCAGTTTAATTTAACTATCAAAAACAATGCCTGTTATTATACGATTTGTCACTTTGAGATCAGATAAACTGCAACTAGTGTGACCTTCGTCTTATTTGCGTTCTAAAAATACATCTCTTTCATTATGCTGACTCAATGAGTTCATTAATCGTTTCGGGTTTTTTTTGCGTCGCCTAGAAAAGGGGGGTATTTGCATTATGCTTGTGCTGTAGGCAGTACTCGGTTAAAAAAATGTAACGATAGTTAATTAAATAAAAAAAAATTCATGTTGTGAAGTTTTTGCTAAAGGTCTTTTTAGGCGTTTTCCAGTTGCGGATTATGAGTGTACTTCAGACCGAAATATTCAGTTTTTGCCGGTTTTGGGAGTATCCGACTCCGTTTCGTGTAATGCGGATTTGTTAAGCTCTCGAAACATATACCGAAAGAACTTTATTGTTACGACATAACAGTTTCGGGCGTTCTCTATGAGAATTACGCCACCTCTTGCCAGTTTTATCAAAAAAAATTATGTGAATTGTTCGTTACGCCTTCGAATACTGCTACATTTTTGGAACACATCCCCGTAACGCCGTCTCGAAGCTCCAGCTCTTTTGTTACGCCAGAAGCGAGTTAAGGTATTTATGTATGTACCGTATTAAAATTTAAACGCTACCGTAATTAAGAATGGTTTGATATAACTCATTGTATTGGTATTTGACAAATTTATCGAATGTTATTGATGATTTTGTATTCCTTTACTCGACCGTTTTGTTTCACGAAGGCATTTCATCTCACCAACCACCCCTTTTCCCGCTGAGCTACTGCGCATCCCCTATTTATGTTATGTTTTTGATTCCAAAATGTCGTTAACTTATTTTTGAATATAAGAGTAATTGTTGATGTTTTCATCGTGAAAAGAGTTTAATTCTGTCAGTAATCAGTAATTCAGTAACATTGAAAACTTCAAACATTGTTTTTGAAAATGGAGACTACAGAACACCTAAGTTATAAAAACTAACTGGAACACTTCTGTAAAGTGTATTTAAGACAAGTATTTCAATGAAATATTTCCATTATAAAAAAGAAGACAACAAGGTATAGTACAAAAATATGCCTATTGGTCCAAACGAACTCCATAAATGGACCAGAGATTCAGCTCTCACAATTGGAACTGATCCCAAGGATAAATATACCAATCATTCAAATCGAGCAAGCACTGTTTCAAAACAAGACGAACCAATCTACAATTGCACATGGTTTCGTCATCACACTATACAGGTTTATACTGATCTTCTGGGGCACCATACATAACCCTTACATCACAATACAATATTACAAATGTACCATACGAATAAATAAATAAATAAACTGTTTCAACATTAGTCAAATCTGGAGTAAGCAATCTACAAATCACAAAATTACCGACCATTCAAACGCCAAATCTATAAAACCTTACCTTCAGTTGGATACCGACCATCACTGAAAAGCTATTACTAATTTAAAGAACAACTACAACCTAAATAATGATCAAAGAAATGTTATGCTTTGGCGGTGTTTAATAAAAATATATTTTTAATTAAATGATTCATTAAATTGTCTTAACAAATACCATTCGACCAAACCAAACTTTCATTTTGACAAAAATCTTTGTCGCTTATAAGTAATATCAAGTAACAAAGCTTTAGTTCAAAATGAAAGTTTAAAACACAAGCTCTTATAGTATTGCTCCAAAAAATATCCGTATAGAGATTCTGATGATGATCCGTTATGGTAACAAAACCCGAAGTCATTTTGAAGTTGCTGAGATATTTCGAAAACAGCATCCAAGTACCTTAAGCAAAATTGAGACACAACACAATAATTTAGATCATGCCACAGTTGTGCCCAGACACCGACAACCTACTGTTGAAGAAGATACTAGGCTAAACGTACTATTAACTCTTTAAGAAAATCCGGCCACTCCAGTCAGGAAACTGGCTTGTGACAAATAGATGAGTCGTACTACTATGTTGATCCGGACCGCCAAATAGAATTTTTGCGAGAAAATGGTTAACCCGATCGACAACAACTAGATTTCATTAGCATCAATCCTTTTACCGATAAAGTAGTTTTACCTCACATCGTGAAGTTAATCGTCAAAATTGTCGTTTTAGGGCTGACCATAACCTTCATTGGATGCGAGAAACTCATACTCTCTTCTCGCAAAAAGTCAATGTATGGACTCGAATAATATGTGATCAAATTGTAGGACTACTATTTTGAATAGTAATCTTGATGTAGCAATATATCTTACGACCTTATGCCAGCATCAGTCATTTTATTTCCAAATCCCTTAGATCCGGATTTACCTGATGAACGAATATGGTATCAGCAGGAAGGAATTCAACCCCATTATGCTGGGACCATTCGTAGATACTTAAACGAAGTTTATCCCAATCGATGGAATAGTGTAATAACACCGAACTGAGCAGCATATTAAACTTCAGTAACATAATAAACATGAAATACGGCAAGTAGCACCTGAAATGTTAAGGTAACGTAAGGGATGCATGTTATCATCAATTTGCATTTTGCTTAGAAAGAAACGGTGTAGGTTTTTTTTTATGTAAGACAGTCCACAAAGGCCGTAGCCTAAGTGCTGGCGCACCGTGGGTGTCAGAAGCTGTGACGTTAAATTTAATCTGTTAACACGTAATTTAAAAGATTGGGGGTCTGTATCAGTGGGGAAGATATAGGCGGGAAGTTTATTCGATAGTCTAGAAACTCTTGGTATGAAAGTACGTGAGAGGGTGAAGGTTCTGTGCGCTGCACGGTGAATGGATGAATGCTCGATGTTCTTCTTGTGGTTCTGATGGGGCTTTCTAAAGGCGGAACTATTGAGGATAATTCTTCGGAACACTGTCCATGATACTATCTATAGAACAGCAAAAAGTCACCTACGGCACGTCGGTGGGCTAGGGAGAGGAGCTTTTTTTGACAGTTTGGGATCATTATTAGCCGGACAGCCTTTTTTTGATTGGAATCAAGGATATTGAGTGTTAATGGAGCTGCCGCTCCCCATATGTGAGTGCAGTACTCCATGCCAGGTCTAATTTGTGAAATATACAGTGTGTAAAGGTTAGAGGAAGATAACTATTTATTGGCTCAAAACAGAAATTTCAGCTTTTTAGCAGCTGATGTAGCCATTGAAGTGATCTGCTTGTGCCAGTTAAAATCCTGTTCAAATGTGATGTCACAAGATGTCTTTGTCTTCTAGAATGACCCCGTTCATCTGAATAGGGTGTTTGTTGCCGACTTTTTTGCGCAACAAAGGGCATGACTGCGTTTTACATGCGATGAATTGCCGTCGCTCTTTTTGATATTTTGTAAACTACAACCGTTACAACCTTTGCTGGCGAAATCCGTATTGTCGGTCATGTATCAGGTTGTGTTTTTTTAAGTGTTTCAAGATTTGGATGTTGACGGCTTTTTCTATAACTTTGCTGATAACTGAGAGAAGGGAGATTGGTCTGTATCGATTTAGAGCCCTTTTTGGGATTAGTTCTGATGTCCTACTCGTGATTCCATTTTTTACCATATGAGCACAGGCAATGTTCAAATATCACAATCAAAAATGATGAAAAAGTAAATTTTTCAAATGGCACCGTTTGCTTTTTTTTACATCATTTGAGAAAATTGAAAATTTTCTATACCCAATTCTTCTCGAATGACGTAAAAAAAGCAGAAGGTGCCATTTGAAAAAAATTGACTTTTTTATCATTCTTGATTGTGATCTTTGAAAATTGCCTGTGCCCATATGGTACAAAATGTAACCTTTTTGAAGAAAATCAAAAACGTCAAGGATAATATAAAATAATTTAGATTATATAAACTCAAAATTATATAGATAATCGACCCAAGGAATTATAGGTTTGTAATTAAAATAAAAAGTTGATAGCAACTTTTGGCACATCCTGTATATCTGAAGGTCTGACAATATTTTAGGTAGAACAAAAATGATTGACCGTGTACCAAATTTCAAGTTTCTGATGTATTTGAAGTTAAAAAACTTTTAATGCTAGATCTACGCAGATTACCCTATATAGAAGGTATTTTATATGGAACACCATATATTTTTTTTCTATTTTTGAATTACAAATAAGAACAAACAATGTTGCTTTAACCACCTTACTAAGTGATTTCAATATCACGTCATTAATACAGGGTGTTTTCAATACTTTTACAGTCATGTACGTTTCAGTTTGTTACTTTTTTCTGCCTATATTTAGGAAATGCTGTGCTCAAAATATGATAGTCCTGCTTCATAAATACTTGGCATTAAGTATTTTCTCATTTTAGTAGACATATTTTACTTGAAGAATGCATTTACATTTAAGTACTAAAACAAAATAAAGTATCGACGTGGTTCTGCTACTCTATTATAGAGAAGCTACTGAACGCTTTCGAAATTAATAAATATTATGAAGGAGTAAAGCAAGCTTTGAACAAACTTCACCTTAAAGTGTTTTAAGATGTACGTGTTTATTCTCTAATTTGAATATTACGTAAGTCATCTACACGATATCAGAAGTCTCAGATATGAAAGTCTAACGTTTTCGTCAAAGATCCACAATGAATACAACGTAAAGTGTACACAATCACGCATCTTAATCTTTGACAGGATTACAAATGTAATAAATTGTCATTAACTAAATTAGATTACCTTTAAAATGTAACTTAAAGTAAATGTCATATTATGTCTAAACATTCACACTGGTTATGTTAATGTTGTATTTAATTATTTGAAATAATTTGAAGCAAATGAAATTATTTATACATTGAACCACACCCGTATTTCTTCAAGTTCTAATATGCACGAATTGTTTTAACTAGATGAATTCTATTTTTATTATAACCTATACATATCAGTTATTTGTGGTCAAATGGTTTTCTTTTGAAGCTTAATTTCAATACGGATATTATCTAATTTTTTCATGTATTATAATTAAAATAATAAGAACAATTTGTTGTAGAAAAGTGGGTATGTGCTGATGATGAATAAATTTTGTTTAATAAGAAATTGCCATTATTTAGTTAATCTAACGATATAATCCATTCGTCCTAATGGAGAACATAGTATAATTGACAATAATTAATACTTGCCATTACCAACAATAGCAATAACCCCTGCAATTCCTATTTTCCGTGGTATTTAATGTCATTTAAGGGTCCTACAAAATATTCTCAATTAACTGGAGATTTGGAACCGCAACTATATGTAATAGAAGAAACATAAATGTCATTCTAATGTAATAAAAGCAGAAATGTTTGGCCACGAAATACTTTATTGTAATGTAAAGATTGGTCACTTTGTAAAAATTATTAGCTTTTGTAGAAGTTCTGCTAAAGTTCATCAAAAAAAAATTTCTGATTTTTCACCATCGCGGTTTTTGTCATAATAACTACACGTGTGTTTCATAATGTACACTCATGAAATTTAAAACTTGGACACCACAATTTCTGTAAACAAAAGTTTGCACATTGTGAAGCGGGCTTAAGGGTATCATTTACAATTCTAACAGCAGGTAGTCTCAGCAGGGGTTATCTTATAGAAGGACTGTAGAATGAATCATTACACTAAGCACGTTTTAGAAAATAGGTAATTTACGTTGCTTACTTAATTTTTTTCTTTAAAGAATATATTTGAAGGTATCGCTAATTAAACACCATAGCTCGATTAATTATCGAATCAAAATTTTGTTTAGGAAATGTTTACAAAATAAAATTAGAAATAATTTTGATTTAAAAACGTCTACAAGCAATAACTTTTAAATTAAATCAAAAACTAAACATGGTTATTTGGGTTGACTGATTATTACTTATTTTTAAATAAATCTAACCTACTAATTATTGTAAGTTATTAAAAAATCATTAAACTCTCTATTCATAATATTTAGTCCTTACAAAATGTATATTTTATGACGTTTCATTTTTTTTGTAGTTAATATAAAAGTGAAAATAAAAACTAAGGCAATTCTTATTGTCAACGTATATATTTAGTTTTTGACAAGAATTTATTACATAATTATAATTAAGATACCAAGTTATAGTTTAAAATTAAATGAAAACTTTTTTTTAAATAAAGGTATTACTATATAAATAAATATAAGAAATCAATAATGGGTGTGACCTCCATTATTATTGATACATTCTTGGAGGCGTCTGCTCATTGACGCTATCAAGGTATTAAATATTATTCGTTTCCCATGCGGTATCAATGGCTGCAATTAGTGCATTACGGTTTACTGGTATAAAATTTGGCCCTTGTTGTCTTCGGATAACAGCAAGTATTCGAGCCCAAACATTTTCGATAATGTTAAAATCTGGGCTTTTGCTGGCCAGGGTAACAGCTCCAAGTTATTTTCTCGTATCCAATTGCGCACAACCCGCGAAGTATGAATAGGGGCGTTGTCCTTTAACAACAAAAATACATTATGAAAATGTTAATTCAACAGATCCCGAACTATTTTTGGAGAAAGTATAGTGAAATAAGAATACTTACTTGTTGGAAAATATAATCTTCGTCTGGATAAAACACTTCGACTGAAGGTTTCATAATAGTTTCCAAAATATCTAAATACGCAGCAGAATCAAGACGTCCATCGATAGCCCAACAAACTCCTGGACCCCGCGCGCTAACCCAACCCCACACATTCACAGAAAAATAACCACTTCGTTTTTTAGGACATATGTGATTATTTTCGTAACGAGTTCCTTCCATTCTAAAAACTTTTAGTGGTCCATCGTTGCGGCTATTGAACGTTTTTTTCGTCGCTAAAAATCACTCGATTCCAAAATTCCAAAGGTTCGTTCACATATCGCCTTGCAAATTCCAGACGACGTCTCATATTTTCGTCACTGAGAACTTCTTTCGCAGCAGCATTATACTTCTTTATTCCCATCTCCTTTAATCTTTTTGTGCAGTTATACGGCATCCGGGAAAATGTGTATCTGCTATAGCCCTGGAGTATGTAGCAAATGGTTGTTCTGTTACGTAATGAAACAACTCGAGATCTTGAGCACGTGTAGATACTTTAGGTCTACCACTTCCGATGGCTCTTTCCAAAGTGTGTTCAAGATTCCATTTTACTCGGTAATGCCCTACGGTGCTTTTGGTATATCTAACATACGTGAAATTTCACGCACGCTACGGCCCGCCGCTAATTCCGAAACAATCCGCGCTTTCAAATCAGCAATCAAACAATAGGTAATTGTTTATTTATTACATACTTCTAATGACCAATGTAACAACCCTTAGAGCAATATGACTCAAAGGAAGTAAATTAAACAAGCAAGGATATTCTATTGTTATTGAAACTTATTTATAAAGTAAAAGCCATTTCCTTATAATGCTAATAGACAGGATTTTCTTTTAAGTATTAAGATTACAATAGAGGACTTATAAACTTTCGAAAATATCTAATTATAAATATTTACACTGCAATTGCGCTTTTTCCTTAATAATTTCTTAGCAATAACATACACGTTCTTGGTTTTAAGTTGTCATAAATTTGATATGATATAAATTTGTGTTTCTAATATTACATCACAAACTAATCTTTATTCGCCAAAAAATTGTTGCTTAAGTTGTAAAGCTTCGTACACACCTGAACAACAAACCGAGCAACAAACATAACAACGAACCGAAAGTCAAACAGAACGACAAACGATCTTTTATGATTTCCACAATCCGAACAACAAACGGAACGTTTGTGCTGTTCCCATAATTATTTTCAGTAGTTTTCAGTTCATATATATTTATTATTGAGAAGAGAAAATTGCGGAAACAAGAAGATAGTGCCAACCAAATTTTTACGCACAAAGAAGAGTAAAAATTATAATTTACTTCGCTTTTTTTTATTTTTGAAATTTCCGCCCAAATGATGCTAATAGGGACATCATTTTTTCTTGCATTCTTAAACACTGATTAATTTAAAACATTTTTCTTCTGTCAACTCCATAATATTACCTAAAACACAACAAACCCACAAAAGGGAGGACAAAAATAAATAATTTAATTCTCCCGCATAAGTTTGTTCGCCGTTTTGTTTAGATTCGTCCAAACCTGCAAACGCATTCGCGCGCATTTCTTTGATGTCGGAGAAAAACCGACAAGTTGCGGGAACGCCGCAAACCGTTCGTGGAACAATCAGGACTTGCGAATCTGTTCTAAAATTCGTACGTAGCACCGTCCAAATTAATGTTCCGATTGCCGTTCGGTTCGTTGTTCTGTTTGTTCCTCGGTTTGTTGTTCAGGTGTGTACGAAGCTTTACAATAAGCATATTAATATGAACTATATCTTATGAAAGGAGAGTTATGTAACTATAATTAACGACTTAACGTTACGTTAGTAGATTCCATTTACTATTTACACATATTTTTTGGAACATTCGATAATTAACTATCGGGATATGATGACCCTATACTTCGCAGGTTGTGCGCAACTGGATACAAGCAAATAACTTGAGCTGTTACCCTGGCCAGCAAAAGCCCAGATTTTAACATTATCGAAAATGTTTGGGCTCGAATACTTGCTGTTATCCGAAGACAACAAGGGCCAAATTTTATACCAGTAAACCGTAATGCACTAATTGCAGCCATTGATACCGCATGGGAAACGATTAATATTAATTATATTGATACCTTGATAGCGTCAATGAGCAGACGCCTCCAAGAATGTATCAATAATAATGGAGGTCACACCCATTATTGATTTCTTATATTTATTTATATAGTAATACCTTTATTTAAAAAAAAAGTTTTCATTTAATTTTAAACTATAACTTGGTATCTTAATTATAATTATGTAATAAATTCTTGTCAAAAACTAAATATATACGTTGACAATAAGAATTGCCTTAGTTTTTATTTTCACTTTTATATTAACTACAGAAAAAATGAAACGTCATAAAATATACATTTTGTAAGGACTAAATATTATGAATAGAGAGTTTAATGATTTTTTTAATAACTTACAATAATTAGTAGGTTAGATTTATTTAAAAATAAGTAATAATCAGTCAACCCAAATAACCATGTTTAGTTTTTGATTTAATTTAAAAGTTATTGCTTGTAGACGTTTTTTAAATCAAAATTATTTCTAATTTTATTTTGTAAACATTTCCTAAACAAAATTTTGATTCGATAATTAATCGAGCTATGGTGTTTAATTAGCGATACCTTCAAATATATTCTTTAAAGAAAAAATTAAGTAAGCAACGTAAATTACCTATTTTCTAAAACGTGCTTAGTGTAATGATTCATTCTACAGTCCTTCTATAAGATAACCCCTGCTGAGACTACCTGCTGTTAGAATTGTAAATGATACCCTTAAGCCCGCTTCACAATGTGCAAACTTTTGTTTACAGAAATTGTGGTGTCCAAGTTTTAAATTTCATGAGTGTACAGTTTCAGAACATTAAAATGTGGTGAAGAAATGGTTAACAACAATTTTCGTACTTAAGTAAGAAATAAACATGAAAGCTTGGCAACACCGCAAAAGTGTATTACATAAAATATATAACCTCCAATTAGCTTACTTTTTGAGTAACGTGACAACAATGTAAAGTGCATTATTGAATGCCGACTCGTTCGGTGCCAATAGCAACCGTTGCTGACAAAACTGAAGCTTTAACGTTAAGGTAAGGTAGGAAAAATAGAAGGGTTTAAAGAAAAATAAGTTTTGAGTAAAAATGTATGAGTTACATCCTCTGTTTCAAATTTAATAAGACGTAAAAGTACGTTAAGTAACCAGTTTCAAGAAGTGATTGTTCAATCCTGGAAACAATGCATAGGGTGTTTTCGATAGTTATAAATGAAAAGTACCGTTAGTGTTTAGGGCTACTTATTAGAGATAAACTCAGATCGAAAAGCAAAATTTGATACATCTAACGTTTTCAACTTATGAGACAAAAATGAAAAGCATAGGTTTTTAAAAATTTTGAATAACACTCTTATTTATAGAGGTATTCAAAATCGGTAGAAAATTTCTTCAGACTATTTAAATTAGAATAAGTTGCTCATATCAGATAAATTTTTTCGTCTTATAAGTTATGACATAATTTTTTACAAAACAAATCGTAGTTGGCCATAGTCACTGTATAAAAGCATTTATTTTTTACTATTCAAAAAGATATGGTCTAATGTAATAGTAATTAAATAATAATAGTTTTATTTGTCGTATGATTTTTTCGATCAAAAAAGTAACAGACGAAACTGTAGGATAAACGAATATCATGAATCAATAGTCATCTTTAAATATTTATCAACTTGTGCACCGTTCTTTTTAATACACAATTTGCACCTCCAGTCTTGTTGCATTGATGGAGTTTAAAAGATGTATTGGGGTTACATGACAAAAACCAAAATCGATGTTTTGACGTTATTCATCAATGTTCTTTGATTTTCTATTATTAAAAAAAATCCCCAAAAAAACCCCAAAGAAATAATCTAAAACAGTAAGAGCTGAGGATCGAATCGGCCAACGAATCAGTTCTAAAGTTGCCATTCACCGGTTAAGAAACTTTAAAGTTAAATAATCTGTTATCACTCTAGAATTGTGGGCAAGGTCGCCATTTTGGTGAAATATCATATTATTGTTTTGATCCTGCTGCAATGAAAGATTTATCTAAAAATGGATGAGTTCGAAAAATGTCGTCTAGAATTTAGTGTCGTTTCATACGTGTAGTAGAAAAATCTTTCACGTTTAGTGCAGCATCAAACGTTCTACTCAAATTTTCTCTGCCTTCTTTGTGCAACTGTTATATTATCAGACCAATAACGTATATTGTGAATGTTAAAAGTTCCATTACTGGTTAGAATGGACGGATTTCATCATCCTGATCATAACTCCCAATTTTTACAACACCTAACTGAATAATTGATCATAACTCCCAACTATATTCATAACCCCCAACTACGTTTCTTTTTCATAACGCCCAACTTTGTCATAACTCGCAACGAGTGTATATTACAACGCCCAATTTTCACAACACCCAACTCTGAGACTCCTAACTTTTGTAAGTTATCACAACTCCCAACTACGTTTATTTTTTAGAACGTCCGACTTAACTTCCAACTGAGTTTCATCATACCACCAAACTTTGTTATAACTTATCATAACGCCCATAAGTTGATCATAGCTCCTAACTACGTACGTCTCAGTGTTATCTGTTCGTCGTCTTCCTTTAGAATCGATAATATTAATTTAACAGCTGTTGGTTTTGATTTATAGATTTATTTACGCAACCGGAATACATTATTAGTAAAAATTCATAATTTACATTAACAAAGCAATACGTTTTGCTATTACAGTTTTTTCAGTTGTCATATACATTCAATACTATCAGGTCATCAAAAATCCATTATAAATTCAAGTAAATTACGATTATTTATTTATAGCAATTACATGACATACTTAGATTGAGATAAATACCTAAGCAAGCGTTTTGCGCACAACTCCACATTGCTCGGATACTAACAAACGTGTTAAGGAGTATCGAAATACTCGAAAAATAAAAAAACAGTTTCGGAACTAGCAACTTAATAATTTTTATAGAAAAAGTGGAAAGAAGATTCGTTGTAGGAAAAAAAATCAACATTTAAGAAAGAATAACAAGTGCACCGCGAAGCAATTATAAAATCAAAATATAAATTTCAGTAACGGCCAACAATTGTTAAATGTATCTAACTGGTAAACCATTAATTCGAACGCTTCCTGCTACCTACTAACGTTTCTACGTCGGGTCAAAACGAGGTACTGCGCGCGCACATGTTCCTTTAATACGAGTTGAAAATGAAAAAAAAAATAAAAATTGCGTATTAGAAAAAATAGTTTAAATAAAAGTCTTAGATAATAAAATGTCCAACAGCTTTTCTTTTTATAATTTTTTGTATAATTAACATTGGTAAAGGTATTGTTAAAACAATTAGTGTCACGTGATAGTCATAATTGTTAGGATTTCTTAGTGATAGTCATATTTCAGTAATTCCTTATCGAATCAAAAAATAGTTTAAAGTTGTGTAAAATTAAATTATAAACAACATCTAGTTGAAGAAAAAATGATATTTTGTTTACATACGCATGGATTGCCGGAAAGCCGGCCATCGGAACTTACAATGTATAGTTAGTGGGAAAACAAATTATCCTATATTTTTCTTAAAATGCTTAAAACACTTAAGTAAACTTTATTGGAAAGTATAATTAAATTTTGTTTTTTGTCAATGCAAAAAGACATATGGAGTTTTTTAGTTTGGTATTATGTTGATTTAATTTTTAAAATGGGATATATAGTGTGTCCCAAAATGTTTTATACAAACGATGAAAAATTTATTTTTAATTTCACAACAAAAATTATTCTTGATAAAATGATCTGCATGACTATTAAATATATGATCAAAATTTTTAAAACATTGACTGGAATACAGGGAAAATACAAAAATTTCGATTTGGAGGGAGAGTAAAATACAATTTCAACTTATTTTACTTTCTCTCCAAATTGGCATCTTTTTATTTTTCCTGTATTTTAGCCAATGTATTAAAAACGTTGTATCTGATAATAGATTTACTAACCACGTGGAGCACTTTATCAAGAATAATTATTTTGTGAAATGTAAGATAAACTTTTTGTCCATTTGTATAAAAACAACCAGATTTTCATTTATTTATTTGTATGATACATTTTCATTATTGTATTGTGATGTAAGTGTTATGTATGGTGCCCCAGAAGATCAGAATAAACCTGTATAGTGTGGTGACGAAACCATGTGCAATTGTAGATTGGTTCGTCTTGTTTTGAAACAGTCTCTAGTCCATTTATGGAGTTCGTTTGGACCAATAGGCAATAGTGTGCAATAGTGGATTGGCTCGCCTTGGCAAAGCATTTGCTTCAAGGTTTAGGAAAACCACTAAAACCTTAACATGCCAAATCAATTAATTATTAATTCCAAGAATACACGGGTAATTTTCTGATAATACGAAGTTAAAACGGTGAGTCTAAAATTCCCCTCGTTTCGTATAACAGAGAATTTCGCAAAATCAGGATCGGGATTATCTGGAGTTTATTGTACTTCGAACTGAATGCATTGTTATAGCACAAGTTGAGCGTTGTCATAAAAATCAAAATTACCGATTCTAAGCGAAGTCGACACAAGGGTAGAATCACACGACCCTTCGCCATCCTGGGATCCTGTATAAACCATAGCATAGTAATTTTCTCACCATTTAAATATTTGTTTAATATTTCAACACCAGGATTGAATATATACTTGAAATGCTCGTGAAAAAACTAAGTGACTTACTAATAAATAATAATAACTATTAATAAGATGGTTGCAACATCTAGTGCCGTCTAGTGCTAACGTAACACGTCCGAACAGTGATCTACACTAAACCAATTTTGTCGATATATGTGAAAGCAGATACAAAAGTCGATTCTTCGATTATTATTGCCAGCGTTGACTTAAAGAACAATCTCGAATCGCCTGCTGTAACAGATTGAGTGTTCTAAAGTATATTCTATCATTAAAAAAGCATCCTGTAATATCTTAATTGAAAATTTTTTTCTCCCAATTGTTTTTGTTGAGATACTTTTAATTTAAATTTGTTTTGTATTTGATGTTTTCTTTTTATCTCCTCTGATATTTTTTATAATTTCCATATTTATATTTGACTATTATGGTTCTGCTTCAAATTTATTTTGGCTGAATAAATTGACAAACTTATTGGTTTTAGAGTTGTATTTGATGATTTTTATTCTTGCTCCTAACCAGTAAGTTCATTAATCGAGGTTTGTTTTTCATTGTTAAACTTTCAGGTCGTAATTTTAATTTGTTTTTTTGTGTTTTTCAGGCAGCCTCATTTCTATTAATCAAATCCTTTCAGTCAATTTGTTAATTGTTCTTTCTTCTACCGGCACAGACTCCCAAATACTTTTGAATTCAAAGTACTCATTGAGCAGAGTTGACATAACCCGGCTCATTAGTAGCAAATCCGGTAGTTCAGTTTTCACCAATCGCTTCAATTTTTCATTGAGCTCTGTGAAATTTTTCTGCAAACGCGCTACATGCATTGCAATGTCTTCCAATACATTTTTCTCACAGGTAGTGAAAAACTGTTCTTGTAGCCTGTCCACTCTTTGTCCGGAACTCTGCTCATATACGGAAACTAGCTCCTCCCACGTGGATTTCGCAGTGTCACATGTGCTCAACAAATCAGCATTGCCATCATTCATGCTGGATACTAGAATTAATTGCGCTAAAGAATCAGCTTTAAGAAATGCTTTCAACTTCATAAATTTTTCGTTGCGCATCCGTAACGGTCTCGCCATGTGGTTCCACCGGTTCAATTCGACTTCCGGTCACAATGACACTTGCACTAATTTGCAGTCCTTCTAGCTTATCCACGTGCGTTTTAAAATCCATTTTCCGCTACCGATCTCCCGTCACGAATTTTTACGATGCAGATCAAACACAACAAAAATTTAATTAAAACAAATACACTACGCAGTTACAAAATCTCTGAGCCCATAACCTAATGCGTTATGTAAAATAATAATAGCAGACTATACGAAACGTTTAATACTAAAAATGTTCAAACAAAATATACGATGTTACTCACATTGAAGTCGACACGGAAGTGAGGACTTGTACATACAAATCAAAAGCATATTTGGTGAAATACCAACACAAAATTAGTAAATATTTTGCACCCTAATAGTAGTGCAATAATAGTGTTTCGCACCTGATTGCAAACATTACGCTGAAAGAGGTGAATGAAAACAATTTTTTCGATTTTCTACCGACCCAAAGGAGTTTCCAAGGTGGCTGAAATTATTAACGTAATATTTCATACACATGTCATAAGACCTTTAATAACATATCAATTTTGAACGTTAAAGAGCTGAACTAGCACAGGCTAACACAACGAAAAATAATGTTAGCACACCCTTCATAACAGGGTTATTGAGATTTGAATCAGGAGGGGCTAAGGCGACTTCAACTCTCCAACAAAGATAATATCAAATTTTCGATGTTTGCTCACGAACGAGAATAGCTAACAAAGGCTAGCCCAACTTTGCTCAACACTAGAACACCTTTAATTACGGAGTTATTACTGAGGGTTGAATATAGGTAAGTTTCTGACCTAGTTTTGGCTAAATAAAATTTGCTCAAAATCTAATCAGATTTGCGGAATTGTAAATAAGGTGCATATACAAAGTTTCATAAACATCGGACTGGTGGTTTCTTTGATATCTTGTTTACATAGGGACGGACGACCGGACAATTTTTTTTTGTTTCATTATAACGTACTCACTCTAATTCGTCGAAAAAAGTGAAAAAAGGAGGTGTTAAAATTTTAGGTTTGGAAACCGTCGTAAAACCGCCGCCTCTATCTCATTTCATAAGATGTGGAGTGAAAAAAAGATATAGTTTTTCAAAAGGCAGCACAAAAAAATATTGTTCGTTACTTTTGTCGAAAGTCCCATAGCAGAACTCACTTACATGCCACGCTCGTCCTTCTCGTTCTGCTATGGTTTACTTTAGACACTCGTTACGTAAATTACCATTCTCACACTAATTCAAATAACTTTAGGAAATAAGAACAGTTACGTAAATTTTTAAGGATCATAATATTGGTCATATGAACTTTTCTTTAATTTAATCACCTCCTTAACTCTAAAACTTCACTTAAGAGAATACAATTGATTTATTGTAATCGTTCTAATAAACATCGGAATTCAACAAACTGAACTAGTAATTTGTCAGTCGTATGTCGTGATTTGATTTTTACACTCTATTGTTATAGATAATTGAAAATCAATATGTATAAACATAGTTATTGTGCTTTGTCCTAGAAATGTGTAAATTTCAGTGACAATAAATCTGTTTTTGATTTGATTTAATGATTTTTTAATGAGTCAATGTATGTATGTACATACAATTTATCGACGATTGTTTAAGTTTGAGTTGTTTATAAAACCACCAAACGTTCTCTTCACCTTAGTAGACAGGTACATTTCGGTTGGTACATATCAAAATGTCAGGTGCTTTCAAAATGTCTTTCACATCTAAGCTATTATTTATATGTACATTTATCGTTCCTAACGTTATTGGTGAATGGAAGTTTGAGGACGATAGCAGTAATGATTTAGATAAATGCGTAAATCGTGTGATAGGACATGTTTTTACAGAAGATGAAACTCTGCTGATTGTATCTTCAAAAGTGGAAATTATCCTAAGGGCGTTACAAATCCTCTTATACTATTTTCTTTTGAAGAATTCCGTTTTTCGAACGATTCAGCTCATTTAAAATGGGAATAGTTATGCACATGAAAGGCACAGAAAACATTACAAAAATATCTATTGGATCAAAAGAACATCATTTAATGCTTATTTTAATGCACACTTGAAATTGATTATTGTTACACCAAATCGAGCTATAATAGGATATTATTTCTTAGAACTTTGGAACTTAGGAATAAATAATTTTGTCGTGTTGCTGTACGATTCTAATAAAAGCAACAGTATTCCGGAATTATATATAGGTGATC
>JALBCR010001101.1:0-77500 GCA_030710515.1 Abscondita cerata | reverse complement strand
GATTATCTTAGATGTTCACTCAACTCAACTCGATCGAAAAGCATTTTTAAACAATTCACGTCTTTTTTATTCTGACTATTGGTAAATAGTAAAATTTTTTTGTCTTACAAGCTAGTTTGGGTGGTAGTGTTTTCTGATTATCTTAGATGTTCAATCAACTCAACTCAATCAAAAACGTTTTTTTAAACAATTCACGTCTTTTTATTCTGACTATTGGTATATAGCTTTTGAAGTTTTACGAGCCATTATATATTCCAGTTTTGCTTCGAGTATCAGCTAGCGTAGAATTTTTTCTGGCTTACAAGCCAGTTTGGGTTGTAGTGTTTCTCTAACTCAATCGAAAACCCATCTATTAAACAATTCACGTCTTTTTTATTCTGACTATTGATATATAGCTTTTGAAGCTTTACTAGTCATTATATTATTCCAGTTTTGCTTTGAGTGTAAGCTAGCGTAGAATCTTTTTCTGTCTTACAAGCTAGTATGGTTGGTAGTGTTTTCTAATTATCTTAGATGCTCACTCAACTCAACTCAATCGAAAACGTTTTTTTAAACAATTCACGTCTTTTTTATTCTGACTATTGATATATAGCTTTTGAAGCTTTACGAGTCATTATATTATTCCAGTTTTGCTTCGAGTGTCAGCTAGCGTAGAACTTTTTTCTGTCTTACAAGCTAGTTTGGGTGGTAGTGCTTTCTCAACTCAATCGAAAACGCATCTATTAAATAATTCACGTCTTTTTTATTCTGACTATTGATATATAGCTTTTGAAGCTTTACGAGTCATTATATTCTTCCAGTTTTGCTTCGAGTGAAAAATAGCGTAGAACTTTTTCTGACTTACAACCTAGTTTAGGTGGTAGTGTTTTCTGATTATCGTAGATGTTCACTCAACTCAACTCGATCGAAAACGCATTTTTAAACAATTCACGTCTTTTTTTATTCTGACTATTGGTAAATAGTAAAATTTTTTTTGTCTTACAAGCTAGTTTGGGTGGTAGTGTTTTCTGATTATTTTAGATGTTCACTCAACTCAACTCAATCAAAAACGTTTTTTAAACAATTCACGTCTTTTTTATTCTGACTATTGGTATATAGCTTTTGAAGTTTTACGAGCCATTACATATTCCAGTTTTGCTTCGAGTATCAGCTAGCGTAGAATTTTTTCTGGCTTACAAGCTAGTTTAGGTGGTAGTGTTTTCTCAACTCAATCGAAAACGCATCTATTAAATAATACCATCTTTTTTATTCTGACTATTGATATATAGCTTTTGAAGCTTTACTAGTCATTATATTATTCCAGTTTTGCTTTGTCTTACAAGCTAGTTTGGGTGGTAGTGTTTTCTAATTATCTTAGATGTTCACTCAACTCAATTCAATCGAAAACGTTTTTTTAAACAATTCACGTCTTTTTTATTCTGACTATTGGTAAATAGTAAAATTTTTTTTTGTCTTACAAGCTAGTTTGGGTGGTAGTGTTTTCTCAACTCAATCGAAAACGCATCTATTAAACAATTCACGTCATTTTTATTCTGACTATTGATATATAGCTTTTGAAGTTTTACGAGTCATTATATTATTTCTGTTTTGGTTCGAGTGTCAGCTAGCGTAGAACTTTTTTCTGTCTAACAAGCCAGTTTGGGTGGTAGTGTTTTCTCAACTCAATCGAAAACCCATCTATTAAACAATTCACGTCTTTTTTTATTGTGACTATTAATATATATAGCTTTTGAAGCTTTACGAGTCATTATATTATTCCAGTTTTGCTTCGAGTTCTGTCTTACAAGCTAGTTTGGGTGGTAGTGTTTTCTAATTATCTTAGATGTTCACTCAACTCAACTCAATCGAAAACGTTTTTTAAACAATTCACGTCTTTTTTATTCTGACTATTGGTATATAGCTTTTGAAGCTTTGCGAGCCATTATATTATTCCAGTTTTGCTTCGAGTGAAAGCTAGCGTAGAACTTTTTCTGACTTACAACCTAGTTTAGGTGGTAGTTTTTCTGATTATCTTAGATGTTCACTCAACTCAACTCGATCGAAAACGCATTTTTTAAACAATTCGCGTCTTTTTTTATTCTGACTATTGGTAAATAGTAAAATTTTTTTTGTCTTACAAGCTAGTTTGCGTGGTAGTGTTTTCTGATTATCTTAGATGTTCACTCAACTCAACTCAATCAAAAACGTTTTTTTAAACAATTCACGTCTTTTTTTATTCTGACTATTGGTATATAGCTTTTGAAGTTTTACGAGCCATTATATTATTCCAGTTTTGGTTCGAGTGTCAGCTAGCGTAGAACTTTTTTCTGGCTTACAAGCTAGTTTGGGTGGTAGTGTTTTCTCAACTCAATCGAAAACCCATCTCTTAAACAATTAACGTCTTTTTTATTCTGACTATTGATATATAGCTTTTGAAGTTTTACGAGTCATTATATTATTCCAGTTTTGGTTCGAGTGTCAGATAGCGTAGAACTTTTTTCTGGCTTACAAGCTAGTTTGGGTGGTAGTGTTTTCTCAACTCAATCGAAAACCCATCTATTAAACAATTCACGTCTTTTTTTATTCTGACTATTGATATATAGCTTTTGAAGTTTTACGAGTCATTATATTATTCCAGTTTTGGTTCGAGTTTCAGCTAGCGTAGAACTTTTTTCTGGCTTACAAGCTAGTTTGGTGGTAGTGTTTCTCTCAACTCAATCGAAAACCCATCTCTTAAACAATTCACGTCTTTTTTATTCTGACTATTGATATATAGTTTTTGAAGCTTTACGAGTCATTATATTATTCCAGTTTTGTTTCGAGTGTCAGCTAGCGTAGAACTTTTTCTGTCTTACAAGCTAGTTTGGTGGTAGTGCTTTCTCAACTCAATCGAAAACGCATCTATTAAACAATTAACGTCTTTTTTTATTCTGACTATTGATATATAGCTTTTGAAGCTTTACGAGTCATTATATTATTCCAGTTTTGCTTTGAGTGTTTTCTAATTATCTTAGATGTTCACTCAACTCAACTCAATCGAAAACGTTTTTTTTAAACAATTCACGTCTTTTTTTATTCTGACTATTGGTATATAGCTTTTGAAGTTTTACGAGTCATTATATTATTCCAGTTTTGGTTCGAGTGTCAGCTAGCGTAGAACTTTTTTCTGTCTTACAAGCTAGTTTGGGTGGTAGTGTTTCTCAACTCAATCGAAAACGCATCTATTAAACAATTCACGTCATTTTTATTCTGACTATTGATATATAGCTTTTGAAGTTTTACGAGTCATTATATTATTTCTGTTTTGGTTTGAGTGTCAGCTAGCGTAGAACTTTTTTCTGTCTTACAAGCCAGTTTGGGTGGTAGTGTTTTCTCAACTCAATCGAAAACCCATCTATTAAACAATTCACGTCTTTTTTATTCTGACTATTGGTATATAGCTTTTGAAGTTTTACGAGTCATTATATTATTCCAGTTTTGTTCGAGTGTCAGCTAGCGTAGAACTTTTTTCTGTCTTACAAGCTAGTTTGGGTGGTAGTGTTTCTAATTATTTTAAATTTTCACTCAACTCAACTCAATCGAAAACGCATTTATTAAACAATTCACGTCTTTTTTATTCTGACTATTGATATATAGCTTTTGAAGTTTTACGAGTCATTATATTATTTCTGTTTTGGTTCGAGTGTCAGCTAGCGTAGAACTTTTTTCTGTCTTACAAGCCAGTTTGGGTGGTAGTGTTTTCTCAACTCAATCGAAAACCCATCTATTAAACAATTCACGTCTTTTTTTATTCTGACTATTAATATATATAGCTTTTGAAGCTTTACGAGTCATTATATTATTCCAGTTTTGCTTCGAGTTCTGTCTTACAAGCTAGTTTGGGTGGTAGTGTTTTCTAACTCAATCGAAAACGCATCTATTAAACAATTCACGTCTTTTTTATTCTGACTATTGATATATAGCTTTTGAAGTTTTACGAGTCATTATATTATTTCTGTTTTGGTTCGAGTGTCAGCTAGCGTAGAATTTTTTCTGTCTTACAAGCCAGTTTGGGTGGTAGTGTTTTCTCAACTCAATCGAAAACCCATCTATTAAACAATTCACGTCTTTTTTATTCTGACTATTAATATATATAGCTTTTGAAGGTTTACGAGTCATTATATTATTCCAGTTTTGCTTCGAGTTCTGTCTTACAAGCTAGTTTGGGTGGTAGTGTTTTCTAATTATCTTAGATGTTCACTCAACTCAACTCAATCGAAAACGTTTTTTTAAACAATTCACGTCTTTTTTATTCTGACTATTGATATATAGCTTTTGAAGCTTTACGAGTCATTATATTATTCCAGTTTTGCTTCGAGTGAAAGATAGCGTAGAACTTTTTCTGACTTACAACCTAGTTTAGGTGGTAGTGTTTTCTAATTATCGTAGATGTTCACTCAACTCAACTCGATCGAAAACGCATTTTTTAAACAATTCACGTCTTTTTTTATTCTGACTATTGGTAAATAGTAAAATTTTTTTTGTCTTACAAGCTAGTTTGGGTGGTAGTGTTTTCTGATTATTTTAGATGTTCACTCAACTCAACTCAATCAAAAACGTTTTTTTAAACAATTCACGTCTTTTTTATTCTGACTATTGGTATATAGCTTTTGAAGTTTTACGAGCCATTACATATTCCAGTTTTGCTTCGAGTATCAGCTAGCGTAGAATTTTTTTCTGGCTTCCAAGCTAGTTTAGGTGGTAGTGTTTTCTCAACTCAATCGAAAACGCATCTAATTAATACTACACGTCTTTTTTTATTCTGACTATTGATATATAGCTTTTGAAGCTTTACTAGTCATTATATTATTCCAGTTTTGCTTTGAGTGTAAGCTAGCGTAGAATTTTTTTCTGTCTTACAAGCTAGTTTGGGTGGTAGTGTTTTCTAATTATTTTAGATGTTCACTCAACTCAATTCAATCGAAAACGTTTTTTTTAAACAATTCACGTCTTTTTTTATTCTGACTATTGGTAAATAGTAAAATTTTTTTTGTCTTACAAGCTAGTTTGGGTGGTAGTGTTTTCTGATTATCTTAGATGTTCACTTAACTCAACTCAATCAAAAACGTTTTTTTTTAAATAATTCACGTCTTTTTTTATTCTGACTATTGGTATATAGCTTTTGAAGCTTTACGAGCCATTACATATTCCAGTTTTGCTTCGAGTATCAGCTAGCGTAGAATTTTTTTCTGGCTTACAAGCTAGTTTGGGTGGTAGTGTTTTCTCAACTCAATCAAAAACGCATCTATTAAACAATTCACGTCTTTTTTATTCTGACTATTGATATATAGCTTTTGAAGCTTTACGAGTCATTATATCATTCCAGTTTTGCTTCGAGTTCTGTCTTACAAGCTAGTTTGGGTAGTAGTGTTTTCTGATTATCTTAGACTTAGATGTTCACTCCACTTACTGTTCGGATGTATCATACTCATCGCATGCAGTGTCTTCTACATTTTCGCAACAATTTTGAGATTTCTTTACTGATAGCATTTTATATTGTGTGATTCCTATCAAGTTGTTTTACGATATACAAATGTAATTGTTGATATCGTTCATGGTCAGATCAGTACAGTTCTGGTGATACAAAAAAGTGCACGGAATAATTTTTTTTACGCTTTGAACACTCATTATTATCACACAAATTTGTTCAATTCGGTTATTTTAACAAACCTATATTGCAGTACTGTGCTCTAATTGTGGCGAAAAAAGGCAAACATTAATTAAAACGATTTAAATGTAATAAGTGCTCATAATCGTTGTTTACTAAGAAAAGCAGCAGTCGTTATTAATAAACTTTAAAGCACATTTTGTACATCACCCTCAAGTTAGGGTTCGTAATATTAAGATAATTATAATATGGTAGAAGGTGTCCCTAGAATTACTTTACCTACATTTGAACAAGCATCGGTGAAAATAGGTCGAAGACCGAACCAATCGTTTTATTCCCTAAAGTATATCCGTGAATCGAACATCTTGCAGTAGACTGCGGGGTTTAAGTGTATAATCAACTCGACAAATTTCAAAATACACATGCGAGGAACATTCGAACGTTAATCGAGATTAATATTTGAATTCGCCTCTGGCTTTCAAAAACATTTTTTAATGGAATACTATATAATCGAACCTGGTTGTATTCATCACAAATCCTTATTTATGAACATTTCTTGTATAAATTCGACAAAATTTATATAGCGACTGCTTAGAATTGATTGGAAATATTTCCTCGACAAAACTGAATTATGTAGTTGTAATGTCGTTTTATTTATTGTGTTGTGTGAATAATTCCTATCTATCATATGTTGTAGGTAGATGATGGCTGTCAGTTGCCAGGCATGAATATTAAAGTCATGCATACCATTTAATAAATCCTTTATGACTCTATAGACATGGTCATTTTAAAGCGTGACTATAACTTTTACAAAATTCTTCGAGAAAATTTAAACCTATAATACGTCGGAGAGCTAGAATAAAACTTTTGCCCTAAAGTATTTGTTTACTTATGAATAATTCATGTAAAAGATCCCCCACAGTATAATAACAATAACAATTATGTATGTATTCATTAAGTATTGATGAATTAAGAAATAACTCGCATGTTGCATTAGAATATTTTAGTAATAACAATAAACACTTCGGCACGAAAAAGGGCATTGTAATACACTCATTCAAAGCAGCCCTCTCGAAATTTAACCCAATAATTCATACTTAACGGATCAATTTCGCTAATTTGAAATTGCGCATATTTTCTTACACAAAAAAGACAAAGTAGCATCTGCTATATGTTCGGAATGGATTTTGATATATTTCCAGCAAGGGAGTAGGGCAGAAAAAAATTCAAACGATGATCTAAATTTATTTCCTCTGTTTCTTCTATAGCTGATACCTCTTGAGAATACAATAAACGTATTTTACGCTTTACATGGTTGCTTGTAATGGTTATTTTGGCCGAAAGCCAGTTCATACAAATTTTAGTTATGCTTCAACTCTGTTGTTTCATGAATAGCTTAAATAGAAAGTAGATAGTAAAAGTTGCGGGAAAGTAAAGAAAATACACCTACGTATACAAGAAAAACAGTTTCTGACATTTAAGAAGAGCCATTTTCAAAGAAAAACTTCAGAAGCGGCAAGCTATGTTTCCCGATCCTCGAGAAGATTGAAAAAAAGAATTCTATTTTTAGATAATCGCAATGAATGTGAAATATCTTGTACCTTTTGTTTAAGCAAAAGGCGTGTAAAATGAATAAATTTACAAAAGGACGTTTGCCTTCTTACGAGGGTGTTGAGGTAGCAAAGGTATTTATTGGAATGCGACACTATCCCAAATTCCAGGAACTGTTATCCTAACAATAATTCTTTAACAACACCATCGCCTCACAAATATACACACAGGTGATATAATAAATCCAACAAATTAAGGTTTAGTTTTTTTATATTTTGCTTTATTTAAATTGAATACATAATTTAGTTTGTTTATCATAAATATTATGTTCAATATTTCCTATCTAATTTTGAAAGTTATTGTATTTTATTTATTTATATAGCAACATACAAACAAATTAAACAATAAGAGAGGGTATAATACATTTATGATTACAATTTATTTAGTTTGTTTTATAAACTGGAAGATTTTATAGTTTGCTGGCAAAGTTATTTTTAGATTATTGACATTGTACATTAATAAAGTCAGTTGCGTTTTTGTACTTAACTGGAAGTAAGGACTACCTTCGATATATCGTGAAGGCTAAAACCCTAAACAAAGCTGCACGCGCACATATATTCGTGAAATTAATTTTGCTTCAAAGATATTGCATGAAAAAGCGAAAAAAAAATCAGCTACAGAAACTGTAATTTACAAAAAATGCTGTTCATTAACTTTTTTGTGGAAAAAAAAACAAACAATAATTTAAAAAACCGCTTAAACAAAAGTTTTGTATAATTAAACGACAAAGAACTTTTATCTGAAGAAAAATGCACAGAAAAAATTATTTGTAAATATTCTAATTACAAAATAAACATTGGAGAAGTTTGAACGAATGACAAATCCATTTCTCGGCCTAGGACGTTTTGGCGCCGCCGTTTTGGCGCAGTCGTTTTAGCGCCGCCGTTTTGGTTCTTGTCTTGTTACAATATTGATAATGTGTTATAAGTACCTACTAACGGATTAAGTGGTAGAGTAGGGCTTGCAGTATGCATCTAGAAGTTTAATTTCTTACAATATGATTATTTAATTACTTATTTATTTTATTAATCTCTGTATGTGTACTTTCTTTCTTGTAATTACAACAATGTTATTTTTGGTTTTATTGTACTTTTTTTTCTCCAGCACTTTTCTTTCAAATAAAAATTACATGCAACGGTAAGTGGATTAAAATAACATCTCTGTAAAGTTGCAATTTATAATCTTTGGTTCCCACAAGAATTTTAAACTTCTTTTGCTTTTTGTAATAAGATTACTATTATTTTTATGCATGTATGTACCTTTACACCTATCTGTTAGATATCTGTTTAAAATCTTTGAAAATTCAATTTGTAATTAATAAAATTTTTTTTCTAGAAGATATAAATTGTAGAATATTAGATACTTCTACTATTTATACACTTTCATGTTGTAATGCAAAATTGTAAATTTCGAAATAACACCTCTGGGGGCCTTTGTTATTCTTATCGCTATATTTATGTACTAGGTGTATCGCCAATTGTTTTAAATAAAAAGTATTGATAATTATGGTAGATTTGCAAAATATACAAAAACGTTATAATGTAATTAACCTGATTTGGATGCAGCAAAATACAAGTTTAACATAGATTTGTTTCCGATAAATACATAATTTAAAAATTTTGGTTATTTGCTTGTAGAAATTAAAAGCCAAATTTAGCGTAAACTGGCTCTACGCCAAACAATCCTAGTGCCCAAATGTCATAGAGCCAAAACGTTATGGCGCTAAAACGGCAGTGTCAAAAGGCGGCGCCAAAATACCCCATTCTGTCCATTTGTTGGTATTGGTGATAATTATTTAATCAAAAACAATAAAAATAAACTTTAAGGGCCATTTACATCAAACTTGGTCGAATTTAATCGAAGATTAAAAACAATCGTTGGTATGCTTAATCTGTAGATACTATTGTATTTAATATACGATAAAATTTAGCAGATAGTTCGGATTATGCCAAAAACCAATTAAATCTTTGGTATTATAAAAAAACTAGAAAAAAATCGAACCAGAATTGTTTGTGATATCGTGAATTTTTTATTGGATTAACATACCACTGACTAATTTGTCGGAAAAAGTGGAAAAAAAGAGATGTTTTGAAACCGTTCCATAACTCACAGAGTACTTCTATTTTTCCCATATTGCCTAAATAAAAAGAACATGTTTTCTGTATGTCAAGGAGGATCAGCAGTCGGTACAGCACATAGCAGCACTCATTCGTTTGGTTCTAACCGATGTGAACGGGCATAAGTTCTGAGCTCTAGAGCAATTTTCATATTGTATGAAAACAGATTGCCGATCTGTCTCCCAGTTCGCCGCTGTTATCAGAGAACGCTTTACTCCGGAGAAGAGCAAAAAAAAAGACGCAACCCGCCGGTCAGAGAGGAACGCGTACCGACTTCGCGGTTATGAGGGAGTTTTACCTCAAAAAAAAAACATGGATCTCCTAGGATGATTTCAAGCAGATCAAAGAGACCAACATTACTACTCTTAGTCCGACTTAAGAGGAATTAGCAAGCCAAAGACATCTACAATATCATTACAATTGAAGAGATGCAAGTGCGTGTCAAAATCACACGCAAGAGGACACATCGGGCAGTGTACCGCTGCCGTTATGGCTACTCCGCAAGAGGATGCAGAGGACCGCCACGTTGTATGTATGACGTGCCTACAACTACGAATACCCAAACAAGTTTAAAGACGGTCTACAAGAGTTGCCCGGTGCATCCGCAAAAGCAAACTAATCGTTCTCTCCCACAAGAATTGAGATCCACAGCGCCGACAGCTAGATGAGTGTAGCTGGCCGTGTCCTACGTCTTACCTCAGCTAAACCCACCCGTGATATCATCCCCGAGACCACAAATAAAGAAGCTGGTTTAAATAAGGAAGCTCATTTGATCGCAAAAATCCTCCGCCAACTACACCTCCAAACCACTGCTTAATGACAATACAGCTAAGAAAACCGAACTCCCCATACGGAACTCAAACGAACTTTAAGTCAAAGTCATAGGTTTTTCAGAATTTCTTTATAGACAAAGCATAGACGTCTTGTTAATTTCGAAAACTCATCTTTGATTTGTGACAACCCCGAAGTGTAAAATTACGTCAGGTACAACGATAACAGAACGACAAGCAGATGCTTTGGAACAAACGTTCCATCTCTCACCACCGCAATTCTGACCCCACGATTACAAAATTTGCACGACACCCAAATCGTGGTTAACACGGCGGCACCTACCAAGGACGTTATAAAAACCGACCTAGACATTTTTGACTCCCGTACGCTCTCAATACTCGCCCGAGACTTAAACGCAAAACATTCAGACTGACACAGTAGAAGAAAAACCGGAACGATCAAGTTCTGCATAATTTTGCCAGGATCCGAAACGTCGTAGTAGACGGTCTATGTAAACCGACGCTGTTAACGGCTTACTCGACGTTCGAATCATCGCGATCTTTCACAGCGTCGGTCTTTTACACGACAAGACGACGATTTCAAACATCAGTTCGGATCACGAGTCGGTTTTACTTCAATTCGGAGAGTGCACGGACAATGACAACCTTCAATTTAAAACGAATTTCACGACTTGGTCATTGAAAACAGTCAAGAAATCAAAAATGCGGTTAAACATCTTACAGATCTCGTAAAGAAATTCATCGACAAATCCACACGAACTATTACCAAAACGACACGCCACTCCTTACTACAATTACCTCAACACATTCGGCAACACATTACAGACAAAAATTGTTTTCACTGCAGAAGGCAATTAACCCGCCACCCATCCACTTCATCTGCCTACAAGCCCTTTGCGTAGTTTCAACCACTGCGATGTCGACATCGAGAAAGCGTTCGATAAGGTATGATGCCTGCTCTACAAAATGCATCGTCTCGGCATGTTTACCTCAACAATTCAGATGATCTCCAGCTTTTTACGCAAAAGATCCATTGCTGTAAAAATTAGAGCCACCAAATCTACTCTACGCAGTATGCACGCCCCAGTCTCCGCTGCCGCCATCCTCTTGATCTTTTTGCTCTGTATAGCTTGCTGTTTACTGCTATTAGCACTACATACCAGATCACTAAAGTTTGCTGTTCTAAAGTTGTTAGAAAATTTATTATAATGTTATCAGAAACCCCGGCTGTTAACGAAGATGATGCAGCAACCTTTGGAGTTGTGGACAAATTGTTGGTTAGTGTCCAAACCCAGTCTGCTAACTACAACAAAACTACACCACAAGGTTGATGGTATCCACAAAGTGGGGACGAAAAGTGGAAATAATGCCAAAAGATCAGTATTGACCTGTATAGTGTGGTGACGAAACCGTGTGCAATTTGTGTATTAGTTCGTTCTATCAAAGCATTTGCTTTAAGGTTTAGCAACTTCTTTACCGCCGACATCCCAAAAATCAACGGGTTGTCGAACGTGTTACATGTCGATGACACAGCCGCCTTGGCTACTTCACTGTCCACCCAACAAGTTGAGAGAATTATTCAACTTGTGGTCGACAACACCCCCTGAAAAAAGATGCACCGAATTATCGCGGACGGCCCCGGGTTTTTCCTTAACGATCGTCTTCACCGTGAACTTCAGATACTCCTACTGGTAGATTACTAGTATTTGCGGCACACCCCAATCCACTTCTTCACCAACTTTGTGAGTATGACAAAGATGACTTGCCTAAGCACAAGAAGCCGAAGTTTGTCATCCTAAATTAACTAGAGTGCATTGCTTACCCGGACGAGCGAGTTTAAACCGACGAGGAAACCCGCTGTAGCGAAGAAAAATTAATTTTTAATTGAAATAACATATCACGTAGGAAAACGAAAAAAACGTATGTCTAGGATTAGAACATATTGCCATTTTTATTTTGACAATTTAATTCATGTATAAAAAATTGTATATGCCCTAGTGCCATTGTCACTTTGACATCGACAAAAGTTACATGCAACTTTTATAGCGACAAATGCACTAGTGGTTTGCACCTACTGAAAGTAAAACAATTAGGTAATTGCTTGAAGGAACGGTGCTGAGACGACCAGGGAACACAACACCGCAAATCACGATGTTGTTCCCAAAACAAAGCATGCAATTTTTTAAATTTGAAACCAAATCTATTTTTATTGAAGAATGTGGTTATTACATCACAAACGGCAACACTTTTGAAAAGTATCAAAACCCGTAAATTGAAAGCAAACACCGAGTGCACCATTGTTGTATTTTTATCAAAACCATTATGTTCATGGCACCTTTGATTAACTACTTTTAATAATTCATAACTTGTGCAGTAATTTAATTTTTCAAATTTCTTCTCAGGTGAGTATAGTTTCCACTACCCCTATTTTTCGGCCTTTCTATTATCGAAGTTGGCATTGTACAGACGTGTTTAAATGTGCACATCTTGGTAATTACCATTGTTCTTCTAAATACCTCTAAAATGTTTTAATTAATCGTAGGTATGTCTTTTTGTGTAATGACCAATATTTGAAATAATAATCGATATTTGGGAGCCCGTTATTTCAACAACAGTTCACAAATGCCGTATGTTGTGTCATATCAACAAGTGGTGAGTTGTGAATTCTCCACAATTTTGAATCGACATCAGTACTAATCTGGATGACTTGTTCGCCTTATATCTAAAAATTTGGTTGCTGTGTATGTCACCTGGACGTTCGACCTGGTGCCATCGTTATCAACGTTAACCTGGGTCACAGCTTCGAAGAGACCATCCAATACCTCTTATCACCAGTATTATCAGTCCACCCTTATGCTGTATTTTAAATGCAACAGTTACATTGAAACCGCCACCGATATACTCAGCTAAGTTTATTCTAAGTACTTTTTTTATTTTTTTTATTTAATTGTACGGTGAAACTATCTTTAACTTACGAAGCGTCTTTGTGCATATGCATAACGTTATAAAATTATAAATTCACTTGTAAGAGATCAGATAGGCATTGTGTCTAAGGTTTGTAAACTCAAGGACATGCATGACACACGTATTCAATTAATATTAATAGGTTTATACATTCTAAACCTCAATTAACTTAACCGTATATCACGTGCCGTTACTAGCAGTCAGTTAGCTTCTGTTGTGACGCCAAAGTTGGAGTCGTGGCTTATATTTTACCTTTTTTGTTTTGCTTTTCATAAGTTCATAAGAATAATTGCTAAAATCCGGTAGGTGGTGCCCGGAGCCACTTCAAAAGCCTTTATTTATATCCTTCGTTTCATCCCTATGACCCACTCTACGACATAAGAGCTGCGTGTAGGTTTCTGAGCTGATTTTTTAATATAAATTTTTTGTTACCTCAATAACAAACCTGTAACAAACTATTAAAGAATCATCAGATCAAAAAAGCCCAAAGAACTTTTCGTCTCCGAATTCCATCCCCTATCTACCATATCTATGTCTTTCTATTACTTTTGGAACATCCCGTAGTTTAAATATTAATTTATACTTTAAATATTGTCAGGTATACCGATACCGCTGAATTGTTTTACTCGTTTTCGTAAATAATTTACAATTTGCTATTTAATCCATTAATTGTAACAAAAATGCTGTTAATTAACGTAATAATTTGTGAACAAGAAATAAGTAATTGTCATAAAATACTAATTCGTGATAAAGAATTTGGTATAAACTTACCTTGGTGTACGAGATGATAAATTGGTCGAATATGGATTTACACAACAAAATCTTGATGTTGTAATTCAATTTCTATAAAATGAGTTTAAATATTTAACTTCTAATTGTAACTAACAATTAATCATCTTTTATCACAAATTTCTGATGTGATAAAGCTAAAAAAAATGACAAACTAAAAAAAGTTACGGCAATTGGAATCGAACTCTGGTTTAGTGTGCAAAGCACTACCCATAACTCATCTAACCAACTCAATGGCGTTTTCATCAAGTGTCAAACAAATTAATTAATGAAAATTCTAAATAATAATTTATTTCACTGTTTTTTTTATTAAAATACGTTTTAAACGCTCATATTATTACATACATTTCTTTTATTTAATCGATCTAAAAAAATTGCTATGATGTGATCAAAATGTGCCAGAAAAAAGATATGCATTGTTTTGAATTTAACATAGTAAACGCATACGTCAACTTTTTTCGTAGGACACACAGAATATACCTGTGCCCAAAAACTAGTCGGAATTGTTTTATAAATCAAAAAATCTTTATTGATTCTTCTAATTCAATTTCGTCCCCTTCAAAATAGTCCCCTCCCGATATAATACACTTATGCCACCGCTTTTTCCAGTCCTCGAAGAATGCCAAAAAGTCTTCTTGTGGTATAGCCTTCAGAGCGCGCGCCGATTCACGTTGAATGTCTTCAATCGACTCAGAACGGTTTCCTCGGAGTGGTCCTTTGAGTTTTGAAAATAGCCAGAAGTCACACGAAGCCAAATCAGGTAAATAAGGAGATTGGGGAACGATATTGGTTGACAAAAAAGGAACAAAGAATCAGTGCAGTGTGATGTAAAAACCAAGAGTTATCTTTCCATAAATCCGGTCTTTTTTTACGAATAGCTCAACGCAAATGACGCATACCACTCAAATAGTATTCTTTGTTGACAGTTTGACCAGTGGAAAGGAATTCGTAATGCACCACGCCACGATAATCGAAGAAAACTGTCAACATCACCTTAATTTTTGAACGACTTTGACGCGGTCTTTCGGTCTTGCCTCACCTTTGGCACGATATTCACTCGATTGGTCGGTTGTTTCGGGGTCGTAAGCGTAGATCCAAGTCTCATCTCCCGTAATAATGCGTTCATAAACCACCTGATAGTCAGAGAGCATTGTTTCACACACATCAACACGACGCTGTTTTTCAAAAAATTCAGCATTTTTGGTACCAATCGAGACTTGACACGTTTGAGGCCTAAAACATCTTTCAAAATGGTATTAATTGATACTTTTGATAGGCCAATTTCATCAACAATGTCTCTTATAGTTAATCGACGGGTTGCAAGCACTAATTCTTTTACTTTTTGGATGTGAGCATCGTCAGTTGAGGTCGATGGTCGACCAGGGCGCTCTTCGTCTTCAACGCGTTCTCTACCTTCTTTGAACAAGTTATACCAATTATATGTTGTTGATTTTGGTAGTACTCAGTCCCCGTAAGCCTTCTGCAACATTTTCAACGTTTCTGCAGCATTTATTCCATTCAGGAAACAAAATTTGATCGCACTTTTTGTTGAATAATTTCAGACATTGTGAAAATCGCCAAATTCACTTTTCGTGTCACACAAAAACAAAGCGTCACTCAAACACTAATAAATATTTTGACATATAATGTGGCATGGAAATCAGTAACCAGTAGAATAAGTATACCAACTAAAAAAAATATTTACCCGCCTCATTTACATCGAAAAATTCGGGCTAGTTTTTGGACACAGTATACATCATTCGAATAATAATGTATGTAGGTACTGCAGATTATGAAATATACAACACTTGATTTAGTGAAACTTTTATTAAAACTGTTTTTGACAGTTCTTAACTCATGCTGTGTTGTCAAGAATATGTCTCTAAACATACATTTACGGAGTACGCAACAGTTATCATAAATTAAAATATTTTAGATTATAATTAAATTACAATAATTCAATAGACTCAATAAGAATAACATTGTAAAACCACAGTTTGTAGTAGTAGTTGTAGTGTTACTTTGGTAATCATCCAAAATAAATTCGACATTCAGAACTAATTTTGCAACTAAAATTTGAATTTCGAACTTTATTTCTGAAATATAAAAATATTTAAAAAATATATTCTAAATACACCGCAAGATGAAACTACAATTTTACCAAAGCATGCATTTTTTTGGTTAAATAGTGATTAAAATGTTTTACAAGAATTTCAGCAATGAAAATGCAGACACTGATTGTTAAACATATACTCCAGAAAATAAAAACAATGCAAAGTTCATCAACGGTTAAAGGTAATGGTTCGGGTTCGTCCAATGAAACTATTCCATATTTATCAATATTATCGTAGATCGATGTGGTGTAACAATAACTCATTTCACGTTTGCACCAAAATTATTATAAATTAATTTTGTTTTGAACAAATAGTCAATATTCATGTGCATAACGACTCCAATTTTAAAGTAGTTGAAACGTTTGAAAGAACGTAATTCTTCAGTAGAAAATAGTATACGAGGATTTGTAACGAATTTAGTTAACCTACCTAATCCGCAATAAACCCTTACACAATCATCTCGCAATCCTGAAAAAATTTGACAATTTCTTTAAAGAAGCTCTGACTAAAATTACGAATCTGAATTTCGATGCTGCTCACCATGACCTGTCTAGTTTACCAGTGAACTTTGGAGGACTAGGCATTCGTAAACTCGAAGATCTCTACCTGCCCGCCTTTTTATCTTCAATCTCATCCGTCGAGGAATTAATGGTCTCTATTCTCCCCCTCCGAGACTACTGTTTTTCATGGATACCTTGAAGCAAAGATGCTTGGACCCAGTTAGAACTTCCTCAACCCGCTGACCCCTTAAACAATAAAATTGGGACTTACTTAACATCCACCGTCTAATTTCCCTCCTCGAACCTGAATCTACTCAAGAAAAGGCAAGATTTTATGCAGTTATGGCCCCAGAAGCTGGAGCCTGGTTACACGCCATCCCTATCAGCACAATTGGAACTTTACTGAGTGACATTGTCTTTCAAATCTCGGTTGCCCTTCGAATGGGAATCAGTTTTTGCCAACCCCACCTATGTAAATGTGGTGATAAAGTCAGTGAATTTGGAATCCACGGTCTCATGCCGTTTTAGTGCAGGTCGACATTCTCGCCACCAAAAATCAACTCTATCGTAGCCAAAGCTTTAAGCTCAGCCCACATACCCTCTCTTCTGGAGCCGGTAGGTCTTAGTCCTGAAGATGGTAGAGAGAGAATGGTGTGACCTTAATTCCATGGTCCAATGAAAATGCTTAGCATGGGATTCCACTTGCCCAGATACCCTTTGCGCCCTCCAATATCCAGACCTCAGCCAAATCAGTGGGAGCCACAGCAATGCTGCCGCAACGATCAAGATAAGGAAATACTCAGATATTGTGGAGAGAGACTACTTTTCTTGCCCTTTGCTGTGGAGACTTTAGGTTCATTTGGAGATGCGGCCATTCAGTTTACTAATGATCTTGGTAGACGCTTAAAGGATGCGACTGGGGAACCTAAATCTAAATCCTACCTAATCCAACGCATAAGTCTAGCTATCCAGAGGGGAACGTAGCTAGTGTACTTGGAACTCTCCCTTACACCTCGTCCTTGGACGAGATATTTCTACTTTAACATTTCATCATTTAAAAGTGTATTTTAAAATTTTTTCTGTACCTAACCCAAGTGTAGTAGTACTAATAAATTGAAAATTAAGTAATTTAGGATAACTTATGCTTGTTGATGATACAATTAGCAGAGTTTCATCTTCTGTAAAAACATTTTCTATCACATGATTTACGCATTTATGTAAATCATTAGTGCTGTATTCCTCGAACTTCCATTCACAATTAACTTTAGAAATTACAGTTGTACATATGAACAATAACTTTAATGTGCAAGCCATTTTGAATTCACCTCAAGTTTTGATTTGTACCATCTGAAATATGACTGTCTACTAACGTGAAGGCAACCTTTGGTCCTTTTATAAATAATCCAAACTAATGTTAATAAATTGTGTATATACATACATATTGATTTTCAATTAGTTGCCTATTCAATATTCAAATGGATTATTGTAATGCGGTACGCTTTTAAGCCACATCTGAGTTATAAAATGACCCACTTTGTAAACGGTGGGGTATTTGTCATTATTTGTCAAACATTTAATGTATTAAAGAAACCATAATGAAATTGTGTATCATCATCAAAAATCGCGCTTTCATATCGCACTATCCTACATTATCAATAACAGTAGAATGTAAAAATCAAATGAAGAAGTACGACTGACAAATTACTAGGTTCTGTTTGTTGAATTCCGACGTTCATTAGATCAATGTTAATAAATCAATTTATTCTGTTATAGTTATTAACGACATTAGGCCGTGTGTAGTTCAATATTTTTCGTAATCCCATCGGAATAGTACGAATATTCTATAATTAGTTTGGAAAAGGGCATATTCTGCACGAGTAGCTTCGGCTCGTGTTAAACAATTTACACAAATGATACTATTGTTCTCTATTTTAAGTTGGTACCTTATTTGTAGTTGCCATCAGTTCGTACTGACTTTTGAATTTAGGTTAGAAAAGAGCAATGCCTTTGTTACGACTTCATTTTGTATGGAACACTGTTAGTTGCATCTACATTTGTATTATTAATGTTTTAGAACCAGTACGGTCCTCTATGTATTGTGTCCAATTAACTTAAGCGCGCATTGATATTTATAATTTTGTATTACTTTTTGTATTAGAATTTTGTTTGACGCATTACCTAATTTTGTTTAATTGGGTTCCCGATTGCTTTTGGTTAACTCATTAATTTAATTTTGATTGTTTCTGGCCTTTATTTTTCATCTTGTTGCTAAATAATATTCGGCGAAGCTGACCTATTTTCAAATTACTCAAGGTAATACCATTTACGTCTGTCAGGTACAATTAAACTTTAAATAATTTCTTTTGGTTCAGTGATAAGCAACTAGGAACTGGTATAAAGTGCATTCTGTGGCGTGGACATTTTTCCTGTTTGTAAAATTTTGGAAATCATCCGTAGGAATAATTTAGTCTGCCAGAATATTAAAGATTGTGTAAAAGATTTATCTTAAGTTTGTGTCTTTTCGGTTTCCAATACCCGTTTTTTTGGGGATTTTCAGCACCGTTCCATCTGATTGGTAATCAGCAATTCATTTATGCATGCAGTTCAAAAATTTAAGGTAAACAATTTAAGTTAGGTCATTTGAAGTATTATCGTTACCACATAATCTTTTATAGGTTTTTTGTTAACTCTCCGCTCGCATAGTAAGCTACAGGGTACGACGAAACAAAATTAAAACCATTCATAATCGTCGTTTGGATTAAACCCTCCTGCACACGTTCCGAGGTATTTTAAAAGTTATTTTATTTGCTAGGGTGATAATATCTTACATTTTTAGGGTTTTTTTCCTCCCTGGAAGTTTATCAACAGATAACTTATTAGTATTTAAGAGCGCTGTCGTTTACGCAGAACCCGGCAATTAAGAAGAGTGGAAAGTTTCGATTACCAATCTACACAAAGGTCAGATACCTATTATCTTATGTATAGTGTTCACATTTATGTATATATATTATCTCAGTATTTGTCATTATTTTGGTTTTCGGATCTGAACAAATGCAATATCTGCATTGCACGTAAATATATTAGTCAGTTATATCAACTTGACATTGTTTTAATCAAACACCTACGGATATATGTATATGTTCAGATTTTTCTGTTATGCAACAATCTACGCTACCATTGAGTTATTATCTAAGGTTTGTACTATCTAAGGTAGTATAAGTTTTTTTTTAAATTTTTTTGTGGCTAAAACAATTTACATTGCGTTTTATTTAACGCCATTTTTCGTAATGTTTACGGTCAATACAAGATGCACGAAAGTACGTAACCATATTTCAGTAGTTTTTAAGTTACCAAATTTATTGGGAGTGTTTAGTATAAATAAAAATTACTTGGCGCCCCACAATTTATGTAATCATTATTTACCCAGGACCCCTTTCCACTGTCTCAAAGCTGGTCGTGAATTAAACACTCTTCCCCATTGTCAGCCGTGTTATTGAGTGAGATCTGACACCTTTTATTTTGTAATTTTTATTAACAGTAACACAGTTAATAGTTCGCATTAAGCAACTTTGTCGACAGGTATTTGTACAATAGTGAACTTACACTCGAGTCCTCTCACTCCTGAAAAGTCCCAAAAAGACGAAACAGCTGTCGAGTGATTCTTTGTGTTTGTTTGCTATTGCACAACCTCTTGCGGATTTACAGCAGGCGATTCGAGATTTTTATTTTTGCTAACACTTATGTTGGCTATAATTATCAAAGGATCGACTTATGTAACTACTTTTATATATCTATCGACAATGTTGCTTAATGCAAACCATTTGCGTCCGTGATCGCTAACACGAGGCGACACTAGGTGTTGCAAAACTTATAGTCAGTTAATAGTGTTTAGTTGATTTAGTTTTCTAGATATTATTTTTATTGAGAAAATAAACTTGGGTAAAAAGTTAATGTTGGCAGCTTTAGGTAAGTGTATGATTAAATAATTATTGCTTATCATTAAGTTTTCTTCTAATTCCAGATCAATAAAGTAGTAAATTATTGAATTTATTTCACCGAAAGCATTGGACCCTGGCGAAAGTTTATGGTGTGGCATCTGAGAGTATTATTGCCGAGATGCATTAGCAGGTCTGAAACATTATCCTATACATAATGTGAGAAGTCGATGCTTGCTTTACTTTGATGGTTACTCGCACGATGGAATAAGCTTTCCATTAAGGATTTACACAAAATAGTAAAAAAATCACTGACAGAAATCTTCATCAACAATTTGTAAACCACATTAGCCTTAAAGAAACATAAATTTATTAAAAATCTGTAAAAAAACTGTGTATGTCAGTGTATTTCTTTGAATAAAATAACTAAAATAAATAACAAAAACTAGAATTCTTCTAAAAAATAACTCTGTGATACATACATAATTTACTTTACAATAAATACCAGCTTATTTTTCTTATTGGGGCTGCGCTGATAAAGAGGCCCCAAGCGTTTCCAATCGTACCGGTACCGGACTGTGAAGGCAGTAAGCGGTGCCAGGTGTGAAATCATTCTGATTTTAAAATTTTAAAATTTGGAAGGTGGATACTGCAGTAGATTGCCTGTTTCTTTTAATATTTTTTAACAATTTTGAACTTCCGGTTTTACCGGAAGTAATGTCGATTTTAAAATTTGCAATGGAACACCCTGTATATTATTTTAGTTTATGATGAAACATTTTATTACGAGTACAAAAATATCGGGTTCGATATTTTTTATTTCACTACCTACCGAGATATTAACAGAAAAGTAACTAAAGGAAGTAAAAATCTAATGGTATCTAGTAGTTCATGAAATTCATTGTAGAAATGACAGTAGTTGTCAAAATAAGTTATTAGTGTTTGAATTTGAACGTGAAAAGATTGTATTGTTTTAATTTGATCGTAAAATGGTCGAATTAAGTAAAAGAGAAAGAATAGAAGTATTAATGATGATTGGGTATGGGGAGAGGAAAAGGACGCATCAAGAAGTTTGTGACCTTTTCAACATTGTTCATCCGAATGCACAAATATCCCGTTCAGTAGTGACGAAAACTTTGCGAAGGTACGATACAAGTGGAACAGTTAGCAATTTACCAAAATTGGACGGTTAAAAAGTGCAACTAATGAAGGTGTAGCTCAAAATGTTGCTATATCTTTGGAAGAAAATCCTCACTTCTCCACTACCGACCTCGCCAATATGCATGGAATTAGCCGTCGTTCAGTAAGAAGGATATTAAAGCGAGAAAAATATCATCCATACAAAATTCGCCTTGTTCAAGAACTCTCCGAAGCCGATTTCCACAGACGTTTAGAATTTTGTGAAACGATGATGGATATTTGCAACCGTGATAATAATTTTATAAGAAATGTGGTGTTTTCAGACGAGGCTACATTTTGTTTAAACGGTGCGGTTAATCGACATAACTGCCGCTACTGGTCGCAAAGTAATCCTCATTGGGTACAAGAGGCTCATACACAACATCCCCAAAAATTGAACGTTTGGGCCGGCATTTATAACAACAGAATCGTGGGACCCTTCTTCCTACAAGAAACTTTAAACGGAGATAGGTATTTACAGCTCTTAGAGACACAATTGATTCCGGCATTGAAAGTAAATGGGCAATTACCAAATAATATCTGGTTTCAGCAGGATGGAGCACCACCCCATTACGCTCGCATTGTTCGAGATTATTTAGATAGGACATTTCATCACAAAAGGGTTGGAAGAAGGGGTACTTATGAATGGCCTGCACGAAGTCCCGACCTTAATCCACTAGACTATTTTGTGTGGGGTTATTTAAAGTCTAAGGTTTATGTTGATAGACCAAATAATTTGCAAGAATTAGCTGCAAGAATATCTCAAGAGATACAGAGAATTCCACCAGAAGTAATAGCTAATGTTACTAGAGAATTTACAAACCGACTTGCTTTTTGTCAAGAAGTAATTGGTGCTCAGTTTGAACATCTAATACATTAAGTTTAGTTTAGTTAAGTTTCAATGTTTTGAAAATCACTCAGTTTTAGTTAATAATTATGATTATTTATTTCTTTAATGGATATTAGAATTTTACTCCCTTTAGTTACTTTTCTGTTAATATCTCGGTAGGTAGTGAAATAAAAATATCGAACCCGATTTTTTGTACTCGTAATAAAATGTTTCATCAGAAACTAAAATAATATACAAGGTGTTCCATTGCAAAATCGACATTACTTCCGATAAAACCGGAAGTTCAAAATTGTTAAAAAATATGAAAACAAACAGGCAATCTACTGCAGTATCCATCTTCCAAATTTCATTTTGATATCTCTAATAATTCCAGAGATATTTACTTGGTTCCACACATTTGCCCATCACTGTATGTATATACAATAATTTTATTAACTTCCCTACAATCTCAACACAATGTTGAGTTTGGCATCTATTGATTCTTTTTTTTTTTATTGAAAATAACATTGATTGAACTATACGATTTGATTTTGAACAATTTCTCTTGCGTCTAATTAAATTCAAATTCAATACAAGATGTGCATAATTTTTTGCACATTCTTAGGATCCAGAAGAAATTGTAACAAATTGAAAAATCTTGATCTTGCTTCAATACAATAATTTTCGATCCAGATAATTAAGTTCAGAATGTAAATTCAAAAGCAATATGTATAAAATAAACACTTACTTGTATACAGGGTGTAACATCGATAAATTTTAAGGGGCTATTCTAATTAAGGTGAGTATTGGTATAAAAATTTAAAAAACGTCTCCCCGAAAAGTTACACCCCTCCAAAGACTTAAAAAAAATACAGCATTTCTTATTTGTTTTCCCTGTATATTAAGCTAAAGACACGAAATTTGGTAAATATTATTTGTCAATAAAACAACATATTTTGAAAATTTTTCAACCCTGCAGTATGGTTAGAAAGGGTTGAAATAGTCAAACTATAAGATACTTATTCTTACAACTTTTTGAATATTTTTTTAAATCATGGCCAAAACCCTTACTAACTTTTTATCTCTACAAGGTTTATCGAAACTCAAGATAATTATAATAAAATAATTTATGGTTAATACTAAAGATGAGTGTAGTATTGACTCTATTATTCCCCAACCGAGTAAAAACTGTTTTCTAATAAGTTTGATTTTCAATGAAATCACGAATTCTTTATAAGTGGCTCGTTTTTATTAAAGTAGGTAGATTGTTAAAATTTTTACAGAATTGAACATACACGAATTAAAAATAATGAAGAGAGTTTGACCTCAAATTGTTGGTGATTCGTGTTTGGTAGTTAGGCACATTTTAAAACCTGCTGATTTTTAAGAACAAACGATGAACTTTTATAAACGAGTAAATTATAGACTGTCCTTATTTTTTCAGTGATAAACACAGTTCTAGTGCTAGCTCTATTGTCTATACCAAAAATTTTTTTATTGCTTTTTTGTGTTTTAGATATATTAAACAATAGATACAATAACTAAAAACAATCAAACATACCAATACAACAACCAACCCAAAAACCTCTATCAAATAAAAAAATTATTAACATCTCCCCCCTCAGTCAATAATTTATATATTAAAAACTGACCTATATAAAACTAGTGTTATATAACCAGAATTCAATATATATAACGTTATACTCTCGTTTAAAGGATAAACTGACACCATAGATAAATCAACGTAGTTTACAACCTTTATTCCTGGTTGTCCTATAATTATATAAACAGACGAACAGAACTCTTGTTTAAACACCAATATAATTGCAACAAAAATGGACAATAGAACTCATTCACCACATAAACACTGGACACAATTTTGATTTTTAAGAACCACCAATTTTGGATGTGAAAAATATTTTCAAAAAGATTAGTTCCGAAATGATGGCAATAAAAACTTACTCTAATAATGTCAATTTCAATACGGAAACGAATAACTTCAGCACTATCTACAACCTTAATTGCATGGATTGACCTAAATATTATATTGGACAGACCAAACAGAAATTCTATAGTCACTTCAAACAACACCAATATAATTACAACAAAAAAATGGACAATACAGGACTCTCACCGCACCACATAAACATTGGACACAATTTCGATTTAAAAAAACCACCAATTTTGGATGTAGATGAAAATATTCACAAAAAAAGAATAGTTTCCGAAATGGTGGCAATAAAAACTTACTCTAATAATGTCAATTTCAATACGGATACAACTACCTAATCTACATACTTACAAAGAACTAATAATTACTAACAAACAACTAACCAACACCATCCCTAAATCTAACATAATAACCCTAACACAATTATTTACATATATACAGGGTTATTCACGGTATACGACACGGAATATTACAGCCAAACTATTCAATGAAATTAGAAAAATATATTTGGGATGGATAGAGACCTATCGGAGTAATATTTTAAAATTATTTTCGAAATATACAGGTGGTTCAAAATACATAGAACGTATCAAACTTGTGTTTTTTTTACGAAATTTCCTGTATATTATTACATTTTCAGTTTCTACAAACAAAATAAGAAAGAATTTTATAGAGGTTTACCTTACTTAAACCTAAAGGTTTTTGAGATATTTTGTATTTCATGAAAAAGTCGTTACAATTTTGTCGATTCATATCTTAGCAACTATTCGCACTGAAGTCTATCAATTGATCTGATTTTATGTAGAACTTGTGAAAAATTCATTATCATATACATGATGTGTACGAAATAAGATTAAATAATAACATGTTTTGAACCGCAATAACTTGCTTAATTTAAATGAAACACCCTGTATTTTATATCAACAACAAATGTAAAATGTAATTACCTATCAAACTATACTATAGCTAAATGTTCAAGTTGTCACGAAAAATGCAAATTTTTATAATGAAGACTGATTTGTAACAATTTTAATATTTATCAAGTAAGCTATACAACTTTGACAGGTAAATATTATGTATTTGTAAGAAACCCGTTGATTGACGGGCAAATTTACTTGCATGAATTTAATAATGCTAGACTCCGCGTGAATATCAGTTGATCCCATTGTTATTTGAATAATGTTAAACCTATGGCGAACGAAGACACCTTGGCCCCCACTCTGTATAAAAATTTCCGGTTTTTGGATTTTTCCCGTTGGTTTGAAGGCAAGACCCATCGGCATGCCGAATTTCAAGTCTCTACGACGTCTGGAAGAACCCGTTTAATTTCGGAGACAGACATGAAAAAAATAGACGCTTTATTTTTAGCAAATGTTTTTTGTATTTCACCAGTATGTTTTACAATATTGTAAACAGCTTAGGAATTGATCCGTGGAGCAGATATTCATTAGAAGAGATATTATTGTAAAGTAACTTTGTACGTTTATTAAATTCTTGTAAACTCTACATATTTATTTCTCTCAAAATTAATACAGTTGATAAAATGCAAATCTTCTCCTTCTTACAAATACATAATATTCACCTGTCAAAGTTTTATAGCTTACTTGATAAATATTAAAATTGTTACAAATCAGTCTTCATTATTAATAATTTGCATTTTTCATGAGAACCTGAACATTTAGCTGTAAGATATTATAGTATTATTTAATAGGTAATTACATTTTACATTTGTTGTTGATATAAAATACAGGGTGTTCTATTTAAAATAAGCAAGTTATTGCGGTTCAAAACATGTCATTAATTAATCTTATTTTGTACACATCCTGTATATGATAGTGGATTTTTCACAAGTTCTACATAAAATCTGATCAACTCATAGACTCCAGTGCGAATTTAGTTTGGAAAAAAGTATTAGTTGCTGAGATATGAATCAGTAAAATTGTGACGACTTTTTCATAAAATACAAAATATCTCAAAAACTTTTAGGTTTAAGCAAGGCAAATCTCTATAAAATCCATTCTTATTTTAAACGTAGAAACTGAAAATGTATTAATATACAGGGCAATCCCTAAGAAAAAACACAACTTTAATAAGTTATGTGTATTTTGGGACACCTGTATATTTCGAAAGTAATTTTAAAATATTCCTCCTATAGGTCTCTATCAATCCCAGATATATTATCCCAATTTTATTAAATAGTTTCCGTGTCGTATACCGTGAATAACCCTGTATACAAATTAACAAATAATATCAATTCTTATCTCACACGCGCTGAAAGTAATAACAGACGTTATCTCCCCTATTTTTACATTCTCGTCAATTTCGTGACCCACACGGTTTGTAATCTGCTTTTTGGTATGTTCAGTTTTCTTCAGTTTTTTCATTTTATCATTTTTAAACTTAACGTTTTGATTGGTTTGCATTTAAACTCTCATGAAATTTTTGATATAGTTACTTTCATAGAAAAAAAGCTTTTACAACTTAATTAGTTACGTTGCTTATTTTGAACACTTTTACATCTGTCATATGAAATCTTCTAACTAAAGTTTTTCGCAGGTTAGTTTTATACATAGACATAAAAAATGTCTGAAACCTACGTTTAATATTTTTAACAGTCTTGATGTAATAGTAGTATAACGACTATTTGACTATGTACATTGTTTGTAATTTTTAATTTTTTTAGCCTCGATAAAGCCCCTCACAGGTTTGGGTGAAACATCGACCTTAGATGTAATTTTAGACCGTTATTTTTATCTCTACCTTCACCTATAAGAAAACACCTTTAATTCATACTAATAATTTGAGCAAAAATACTCTTAACTGTTAATATTACTTGTTAATTGTAGTAAATTTGAATCGTGTACGTTAATGTTTGGGTAATCTACATGTAGGGTAATATTTGTCATCTCATTACTAGCTAAATAATTTATATAAATTAGAAATAACAAAAGGCCTAAAATTGATCCCTGAGATCCTCCGTAATTAATAGTTGAGAGTATTTCTTTTCTCCAGTTAAGTTAGAATTTAAAGTTGTTAACCTTCTAGGTGGAGGTGGGGCTTAAACTACATAAAAGGTATAACACACACAGTAATATAATTTATTAATTTTTAATTATTAAATGTTTGACATCATCTGCACTGATGATAATTTTAAACTTTTTAAATGTTATGACCAACACGGTTTTTAGTTACGTATTAGGTAATTCCAGTATTTCTTTTTATCATCTCGAAATTAACACTTTGATTTTGTTTACATTTAAACTCTCTTGAAATAAGTGATATAGTTACTCTTAAACAAATAACGTTTACAACTTAATTAGTTATGTTGAGTATTTTTTGTACACATTTAAAATTGTTTTTTTTTATATAAAAAAATCTTTAAACTTAAGTTTTTCTTCTTAGACTTGTTTTTTTTTATAATGTATTACTGTTTTGACTATGTACACATTTTTCTAATTTTTAATTAAAAAATTTTAGAGTCGAGAAGGCCCTCATACGTTTGGATAAAACTTCAGCCTTTTATGTAGTTTAAGACTGTTATTTTCAACCCCACCTCCACCTTTAAGGTTAACAACTTTAAATCCGTAATTAATGTCAAGTGAAGATAGATAATATTTTTAATTTCATTTTTTTTAAGAAGTTTTTCCTTTTTAGAGATCTTCCTGGGGTAGAGGTGAAATAAAAGTGCCTTTAAAGGTGTAGAATTTATTTTTTTTATTTGTATGAGTGATTTCTACCATTTGCCGTCATTCGGTTAAGTGGGATTCAAGAAGTACTAAACAAACTCCGCGAACGCCTGATTCTCAGCCTGATTATTGAAGCTTTTTCAGTAGACTATTGTGATCTACCATGTCCAAACTTTCAACAGATCACAATTCAAACTAACTGTAACTTTTTTGTTATTAATGTTGTGAAGCGTATTTTGTAATATATTCAATAAAACAGTTAGTAGTTGATTTCCCACGAGTATAACCGTGTTGATGATTAGTAAAAAATCATTAAAAAAAAATCCATTAATGAAATTTTAATTACCGTTTCGAAGATTTTGAAAACGCAGTGAAATTGAGATAGGTCTATTAATTTTCTATTTCACATTTATACCTTTTCTTGTACAAAGGTATGACTTTAGATTTTTTAAATTCCTCGGGAAAGTATGAAGAATTAATACAACAGTTTATAAAATGAGATATTATATCTGAAAGTATAATGGAACACAATTTAATAAATTTTATTCAAACATTATCCATTCCAATAAAAGTTGAATTTTTAAACTTGTTGATTACGTTGAGAATTTCTTCGAAGAAGTAGGAGTAAAGTAAAAAGAATTTCCATTGTGTATATTAAGTGAGCACATTTCTCAAAAAATAATATCGGCTCAAACAATTTTTTTTAAATATTAGGCATTTTTGGATTTCCTGCTTCGTTTGAAATCGAAAGAAATTTGTGTAAACCTGAGACTTTCACGGCCGGAGACATTATTAAAACACAAACGTCTTCCGGGATTGGACCATTTCGAAACGTTAATCGTAGTTTTCAATGTTTGGCTCAACAAAGGAGAGTTCAAGGTAGACAACTAAAAGTAGACTTATCAACTTGTGTCGTTGAAACACTTATTTTTCAATATACTTCATTTAGTTGTTGAAGAAAAAAAACATCTTTCGGATTGGACCGTGTAGAAATGGTAACTACGCTTATCATATCGACACGGTTCAATCGTGGAAGACTTTTCAACAGAAACCTCAATTATTATATGATTACACATTTCGTCTAACGATAAGTGCTATCCTATAATACCTTTTTTCTTAAAATATGCCATTTAAATATTTCGTTCATACATAGTCTGAATAGTATGCTTTAGTTTTTCAGGCTTTTTCCGAAAACGTTCATTGAGCAAAAAAATAGCTCAAGCGGGTTGTGGTTACTGTACAATATTCACATTACGAAATTCGTGTCGTGGATATCATGCTATACGACTACGACACATTGTGGCTATGAAGAAAAGCATTCTGAGAAGAAGTTAGGGAACCATATCGCGAATTACAGGTCGAATATAATACATTAAAAGGGTAGTAGAGTAGTTGATTCATTTCTTTTCCGTGTCTGAGAGCGAACCTTTATCTGCTCTAGTCATGTCCAATAACAAAGTAGTGTATTTTTATTATATATTCCTGAGTTTGTACAAACAATCTCACTCATCGTAGTTTTTATGGGTTTAGAAAAGTATAAAACAAGTTAGTCTCAGCTTCTTAAAACAATAACCTGTCTCTATCTTCAAAGAAGTTATATCATCTTAAACGATATGTCTTAAAAATTGGAAAGTTTGTTAAAGTTGCGGTAGAAGCCATAAGTTCACAGTTACTTCTACAAAACCGATTGAATACTCCGGAAAAAAACTAATAAAAATAATATAAAAAAGTACTTCTCAACCATATATACCCAAAAGTTTCAAAATTATTAGGACCCATGTCGCAAGCTACTGATGTGCATCGTATTCTAAAAATTTACAGCAAAAACTATCAGAACAATCTATTCTCTGGAACAATCAGAAAGTAACATACAACTACTTAATGAAGAACAAGGTAAGAAGAAGAAATTTCTTTGGTATCACAAAAATACGCGTCTCATTGAGGGGAAGATGAGAAATAAGAAAAATACGTATCAAATAATTCTAGATAATAAGAATAAAAAAGTTTCAATATTTGAAGACACTTTTCAAGAAGATAGAAGTTGATAGAGACCATGGTGAGGAGAAAACTGATTCTCCAAAATTTGTTTTAACCAAAGGCAAGTTCCTTGAACTTAACTGTGGTTTAATTTCTAAGGATACTATTGTGACAACAATTATCGCATAGGAAATTAAACCAAAGTTAACATTACGCGGAGATGGTACAACTGGGCCTAAGACGACCGTCTTATAAAGTTCTAGTACTCCAACACCTTCCTAAAACAAAAGTACTTGAAAAACAAGATAATTCAAAACGATTAGATATGAATTGCAAAAGACAATTAGAAATAGATAAAAAAAGTTAAATGAATTAAAACAGCTTTGGGTAGAGAAGAAAGCAATAGGTTACAACGTAAGAAACTTGCAGTATTAACTGAATTTCTAAATTCTAAAAATTTACATAGATAATAAGATTGTTTGTTTTTGCTTTATCTTATTATTACGTTCTTATTACATAAATTATAATCTGTTTAGTTTTGTTCTTATAATGAAGAAATATAATTAGGTTTTGTTACAGCAACATTAGTTGTCCTTTCTTCTACTTGAAAATTCCTCTCTAATTGTTAAATATGTTGGTCTTGAATATTGTTTAAGTTCTCTGTTATCCCATCATGTTGGATTATTAGTTATGAAAAACATACTGCTGCTATGATCAAAGTAATCATATCTATTTTGGACGAATCTGCGAAATTAACCTTTTAAAATACCAAACATTTGTTCTATTACAGGTCATTCTAGTAAAAAATCTGGTATGATAAATATTTAATGTATCTATATTGTTTTAAGAGAAATGGCAACAGAGAATAGGCAGGATCTCCAAGAAGATATCGAGTCTCTTCTACAGGTGTATGGTTAGATATGTCAAAAAACTATGAGACGTGCCTTGACAATATGATAATGCTGATCATAAAATTTAATATAGAATTCAGATAATGTGTCAAAATATAGTCATTTCATTTAAAGAAACCAAAACAGCTTCAATTTCTGGTATATCCAGAGTGCCGCTAATTTGAAAATATTTGAGTTAGACATAGAGTAGTCGATTATGGCTATATACCAAATTTCAAATTGATGACCGACGGACTACGTGAATCACCCTGTATATGACTTGCGGAATACGGAACAATTATCCCAAACTAACCATTCATTTATTAACAAAATATAGTCTAGACACAGAAATAATATATTCGCTAACCATATTACATTATAGTTAAATAAACAATAATAAATATAAACAACATTGTAAAAACACAGTTTGTGCTAGTGAACAAATTCTATAAAATTTTATAAAATTGCATTCAGTACAAATAACTCACGGCGCCACAAATAACTCACGGCACTAACACAACTTAAAATTACTTAAATTTTAAGCGATGCTTATAAACTTGGTAACAATTATTAAAATAATAACAACGATTGTTTTTAAGCATAGCTAGTTTAAGTTGTGTTTCTTTGGGATGATCCTACATTTCAAGTAGATCTTAACCGTATGTTAACAAATATTGTTCTACATAATTATATAAAAATAATTGTTTTAATATATTGTGACAATTTAACACAGTGCTTAAAAAGAAACATCAAACTACTGCAATCAAAAGTGGAAGAAAACCCAACCACTATTGCTAACCAATCAAAAAATTATACAGTTAAAAGTCAACTAACAATGAACCAATTCAATCAATAAGTATAAGAAAATTATTACCATTATTACTGACACATCAAGATTAATTATTCACTTGTTTTATCAATACATATTGCTGAAGTTAAATAACACATTAACAATATAGCATTATCATAAAAAAATGTAAGAAAACCCGAATCACCATTGTCAATATCACGAACAGCTGTTTCATGAGTGCACATTAGAAGAGTCATTAATTTTAAATTCCCCATTTCAATATATTTTATGTAACACGTATCGGTTATCACATAAAACTAAACTAGTGTGAATTGATTTCGTAAACTATTACTGAAAATGTGGTAATGGTACTTTTATAGTAACGTAAGAAAGTCAATTTTGAATGGTACACCAAGACTTGATTTACAAATCTTTTAACAGCCGAGGAAATATCTTTATTTTCTTATCGTATGCATGTTCTCACTATTTGAATATGTGGAAATATTCCGCTGTAAAGCTAATTAGGCAGCTAATAAGTATTTGTTCATTACGTAACTACGTCAAAATAAATTATTCGACGTTTTCGCAACTAGTTAGGCAAGTAAAATTTAAATTAAAACCGTACTCATTATTATTTTAAAAAATATATTCTAAATACACCGCAAGATGTAGCTACAATTTTAACAAAATATGCATTTATTAGTTAGTCGTTTAGAACACCTGACATGATTAAAATGCGTTATAAAAATTTCTGCAATAAAAAAACACACACTAAATATTAAACATATACTCCAGAAAATAAAAACAATGTAAAGTTCATCAACGGTTAAAGGTAATGGTTCGAATTCGTCCAATGAAACTATTCCAAATTTACCAATTTTCATGACAAAATTATCAACTATTCCGGATTCGACCAGATTGTATACTATCTTGTTAAAAGTTAAAGATATGTAATTGTGACGCTGGGTTCCGAAAACGTAAGCCATGCTACCGATAGCCGAATTGTCGTTAATGATATGTGATATTTCAAAAAAGGTATCATTCAAGTAATATTCAATTCCTGAAAAGAATCCCGCGCACTGACTCTGTCTTACACAATTGAAGAATGTTTCAACGACTTCATTACCTTTAACCTCATTTATCGATTGATATATTTTGTAATAACGGGGGGTATCATTAACAGAAAGAATATCCCGTAATACAAATTTTGTGTAGCTGTCCATAATAATTTTAAGACTACATTCAGCAAGATCATCTAAATTTTGAATACCACGTTCATACTGAGGTATAGTTAATATTTCCACAATTTTTGAATTAAACACAGCTTGGGTGTGAAGGCAATATAAAGTATATGTCAAAATAAGAAAACGCAATGCCCAAAATACAGGAAGTCTGTTTACGGATCCAAACAACGTTGTTTGCCAAACACTTAACAAAATTAAAGTAAACTCACATTCATTATTAACGTGCTTATTTTTATATTTGAGAATTAACCACCAAACAATTGCTGTAATAAGAAATGAAAGTGCAATTAATACCCAAACAGTTTCCTTAAACAGAACTTTTATCACTAACCATAGTGGAACCCTTTTTGGTTTTGGAACAGCCCACATTGCTTTTGGACTATAAAATATTGGGCTACTAGAAGTCATGTCCATTACTCTTAAAAAATGGGAACCAAACCTAAGATGAGGAGCTTCATTGTCTAGATTGTATTTGAAATCGGAATTTAAATGGTTAGTTATTTGATTCATGACGAAATTAGATACGATATGGATAATCTGTTCAGTATTACTTAGAGTAAAATATGAAAATGTGCAGTTCGTATATTTTCTAAGAACTTGAGGAAATTTGATAGTAATTTTGGAATTGCAAGGTTGCTTACTCAGTAAATTTAAAGCCTTTCCACAATTATTAGGAACTGCTTGAGGATCACTCATATATATTTGCGGTAAACTGTTGGTGTTACTAGAATCGTACAGCAACACGACAAGGCTATTTATTCCTGAGTTCCAAAACTCTAAGAAATAATTTCCTATTATAGATCGCCGTGGTGTAACAATAATCCACTTCATGTTTGCAACAAGATTATAATAAATCAAGTCTGTGTTCAACAAATAGTTAATATGTTCTGTAATGTTTTCTGAGCCATTCATGTGCATAACGATTCCCATTTTAAAGTAGTTCATACGTTCGAAAGAACGGAATTCTTCAGTAGAAAATAGTATACGAGGATTTGTAACGCCTTCAGTGTAATTTACGCTTGTTGATGATATAATCAGCAGAGTTTCATCTTCTGTAAATACATGTTCTATCACATGATTTACGCATTTATGTAAATCAATAGTGTTGTATTCCTCGAACTTCCATTCACAATTAACTTTAGAAATTACAATTGTACATATGAACAATAACTTTAATGTGCAAGCCATTTTGAAATCACCTTAAGTTTTGATTTGCACCATATGAAGTATGTCTGTCTACTAACGTGAAGGCAACCTTTGGTCCTTTTATAAACAATCTAAGCTAATGTTGATAAATTGTGTATATACATACATATTGATATTCAATTAGTTAGCTGTTCAATATCCAAATGGATGAATGTAAAAATCAAATAAAGACATACGACTGACAAATTACTAGGTTCGGTTTGTTGAATTCCGACGTTCATTAGATCAATGTTAATAAATCAATTTATTCTGTTATAGTTATTAAGGACATTAGGCCGTGTATCATTCAATATTTTTCATAATCCCATCGGAATAGTAGGAATATTCTTTAATAAGTTTGGAAAACGGCACATTCCGCAAGAGAGTCTTCAGCTCGTGTGATGGTTCCATGAGTGCGGAATACTGAGTAAGTAAGGATTAATAAAAAATATTAAACAATTTATACAAATGATAGTTTTGGTCTCTATTTTAAGTTGATACATTATTTGTAGTTGCCATCAGTTTGTACTGACTTTTGAATTTAGGTTAGAATTGATAAATGACTTTTATTTTGATATTTTTATTAACAATAACACAGTTAATAGTGTTTAGTTGGTTTAGTTTTCTATGTATTATTTCATTTCGAACGTTTATTAAATAAATTTACTTAGGTACAAAGTTAATGTTGGCAGCTTTCGGTAGGTGTATGATTAAAAAATTATTACTATTATTAAGTTTTATTCTAATTCCAGATCAGTAAGGTAGTAAATTATTGACTTGATTTTGCCGGAAACATTGTACCCTAGCGAAATAGAATGGTGTGGAATTTTGCCGAGATGCATTAGCAGGTCTGAAACATTATCCCATACATCGTGTGTTTACAATAATTTATTTTTATTTAGCAAATACTTGAGGAAATGCGCAATTTATCATAATGTGAGAAGTCGATGCTTGGTTTACTTTGATGGTTACTCGCACGATAGAATAAGCTTTCCATTAGAGATTTACAAAAAGATTAAAAAATTCATTGACAGAAATCTTCATCAACAAATTGTAAACCACATTAGCCTTAGGGAAGAATAAATTTATTTGAAATCTGTAAAAACTTTATATGTCAGTGTATTTTTTTAAATAAAATAACTAAAATAAATAAAAAACTAGAATTCTTCTAAAAAATTACTCTGTGATACATACCTAATTTTGCATTAACATTTTATTAAACTGAAAGAAAAAATAAAACAAAATCTTCTCTATTCTGGTAGGTGTAGATAAAGGCTGCATTCTCGATGGAAACCATCTCCTTAGTTTTAAAAGTCCGCAATCAAAGTAATAACTTTTCACCTGGGGTGAGGGGGCTTTACTTGTCTGGCTTTAAAGTGTGGCAAATATAATTAACTCAGTTTTTCTTCCAACAGTCCTGCGACAAATACAGGATTGAGAAAATTACTTGTAAAATTATTGCTTTTGCTAATAATTGTAAAATCACTGTTCTTATTTCAACAAGCTTTCATTCATAACAAATTGCCTTTTGAAGATTTTTCAATTCTTGAAGACTTGTTTTATAACTTTACCCTATGCTGCAGTTTCTTTAATACCTATTGTGTTTTATCACTTTAAAGTATGTATGTATTGGACATTGCTGTAAATGTATGGTGTATTAACATTATCAACATCGTCTCTAATTGTAGGTCCTTTATATTTCATAGATGCTTCATCGCAATACCAACATCTTCATCCGTTGTTACCATGTTGAATGAAATTATGAGACTACTCCTTTAAGAACAATTTTTGGCTTTTTTTTGTCTTAACAAATAATGCCGTTTTAGGTTACCGATGATTTAAGAAACATTTCTCATTTTTAACTACAACATCAGTAATTCGAACCTCAGTATGTTAAAGTTTTTTCAATCAAGTGTAAATTCAAAACTATATGTTAAATACGTGGTGGTGTATCAAACGTTAATAGTTCGAACCTCAGTATGTTAAAGCTTTTTTTAATCAACTGTAAATTTAAAAACTATATGTTAAATACGTGGTTAATGTAATTAACATGTTGAACCGGTATGTTTTTTAAATCATACATCACCATGTCAAAATGGTGTCATCTGTTTACAAAAGATTGTGTATCAATCGTTAATGGTTCGAACCTCAGTATGTTAAAGCTTTTTTTAATCAAGTGTAAATTTAAAAGTACTTGTTAAAGTCGTGGTTAATGTAATTAATAAAGAAAAAATGTTGGTTTGACAGCCATATGGAATCGCTTTTGGTAATTGTCTTTCATGTTTCTATTCTAGTTTATAAAGTATGAGAAAAAAAAATGTACATGTTTTTATCCTTTTTCATCTTGTTTATTAAATGATCAATCATACGTCATACAAAATAGAGCTAAGTGAGTGTTATTTTTGTTTGTGAAGTAGTTTATAATGTATAACAGTGATAAATATATGTTTTTATCCTTTTTCATCTTGTTTATTAAATGTTTAATCATACGTCATACAAAAATGAAGTTAAGTAATTGCTATTCCTGTTTGTGAATTAGTTTATAATGAATTAAAGTGATAAATATACATGTTTTTATCCTTTTTCATCTTGTTTATTAAATGTTTAATCATACGTCATACAAAATGGCGTTAAGTAATTGCTATTCCTGTTTGTGAATTAGTTTATAATGTATGAGAGTGATAAATATATGTTTTTATCCTTTTTCATCTTGTTTATTAAATGTTTAATATACGTCATACAAAATGGCGCTACGTGAGTGTTATTTTTGTTTGTAGTTTTCACTGTTTGGCTCAACAAAGGAGAGTTCAAGGTAGACAACTAAAAGTCGACTTATCAACTTGTGTCGTTGAAACATTTATTTTTCAATATACCTTCATTTAGATGTTGTTGAAGAAAAAAAAACATCTTTCAGATTGGACCGTGTAGAAATGGTAACCATAGTTGGCAACTACGCTTATCATATCGACACGGTTCAATCGTGGAAGACTTTTTTCAACAGAAGCCTCAATTATTATATGATTACACATTTCGTCTAAGTGCTATGCTATAATACCTTTTTTCTTAAAATATGCCATTTAAATCTTTCGTTCATACATAGTCTGAATAGTACGCTTTAGTTTTTCAGGCTTTTTTCCGAAAACGTTCATTGAGCAAAAAAAATAGCTCAAGCGGGTTGTGGTTACTGTACAATATTCACATTACGAAATTCGTGTCGTGGATATCATGCTATACGACTACGACACATTGTGGCTATGAAGAAAAGCATTCTGAGAAGAAGTTAGGGGAACCATATCGCGAATTACAGGTCGAATAAAGTACATTAAAAGGGTAGTAGAGTAGTTGATTCATTTCTTTTCCGTATCTGAGAGCGAACCTTTATCTGCTCTAGTCATGTCTAATAACAAAGTAGTGTATTTTTATTATATATTCCTGAGTTTGTACAAACAATCTCACTCATCGTAGTTTTTATGGGTTTAGAAAAGTATAAAACAAGTTAGTCTCAGCTTCTTAAAACAATAACCTGTCTCTATCTTCAAAGCAGTTATATCATCTTAAACGATATCTCTTAAAAATTGGAAAGTTTGTTAAAGTTGCGGTAGATGCCATAAGTTCACAGTTACTTCTGCAAAACCGATTGAATACTCCGGAAAAAAACTAATAAAAATAATATAAAAAAGTACTTCTCAACCATATATACCCAAAAGTTTCAAAATTATTAGGACCCATGTCGCAAGCTACTGATGTGCATCGTATTCTAATAATAAAAATTTACAGCAAAAATTATCAGAACAATCTATTCTCTGGAACAATCATAAAGTAACATACAACTACTTAATGAAGAACAAGGTAAGAAGAAGAAATTTCTTTGGTATCACAAAAATACGCGTCTCATTGAGGGGAAGATGAGAAATAAGAAAAATACGTATCAAATAATTCTAGATAATAAGAATAAAAAAAGTTTCAATATTTGAAGACACTTTTCAAGAAGATAGAAGTTGATAGAGACCATGGTGAGAAGAAAATTGATTCTCCAAAATTTGTTTTAACCAAAGGCAAGTTCCTTGAACTTGCCTTTTGTTTAATTTCTAAGGATACTATTGTGATAACAATTATCGCATAGGAAATTAAACCAAAGTTAACATTACGCGGAGATGGTACAACTGGACCTAAGACGACCGTCTTATAAAGTTCTAGTACTCCAACAGCTTCCTAAAACAAAAGTACTTTAAAAACAAAATAATTCAAAACGATTAGATATGAATTGCAAAAGACAATTAGAAATAGATAAAAAAAGTTAAATGAATTAAAACAGCTTTGGGTAGAGAAGAAAGCAATAGGTTACAACGTAAGAAACTTGCAGTATTAACTGAATTTCTAAATTCTAAAAATTTACATAGATAATAAGATTGTTTGTTTTTGCTTTATCTTATTATTATGTTCTTATTACATAAATTATAATCTGTTTAGTTTTGTTCTTATAATGAAGAAATATAATTAGGTTTTGTTTCAGCAACATTAGTTGTCCTTTCTTCTACTTGAAAATTCCTCTCTAATTGCTAAATATGTTGGTCTTGAATATTGTTAAAGTTCTCTGTTATCACATCATCTTGGATTATTAGTCATGAAAAACATACTGCTGCTATGATCAAAGTAATCATATCTATTTTGGACGAGTCTGCGAAATTAACCTTTTAAAATACCAAACATTTGTTCTATTACAGGTCATTCTAGTAAAAAATCTGGTATGATGAATATTTAATGTATCTATATTGTTTTAAGAGAAATGGCAACAGAGAATAGGCAGGATCTCCAAGAAGATGTCGAGTCTCTTCTACAGGTGTATGGTTATATATGTCAAAAAACTATGAGACGTGCCTTGACAATATGATAATGCTGATCATAAAATTTAATATAGAATTCAGATATTGTGTCAAAATATAGTCATTTCATTTAAAGAATCCAAAACAGCTTCAATTTCTGGTATATCCAGAAGTGCCGCTAATTTGAAAATATTTGAGTTAGACATAGAGTACTTGATTATGGCTATATACCAAATTTCAAATTGATGACCGACGGACTACGTGAATCACCCTGTATATTACTTGCGGATAACGGAACAATTATCCCAAACTAACCATTCATTTATTAACAAAATATAGTTTAGACACAGAAATAATATATTTCGCTAACCATATTACATTATAGTTAAATAAACAATAATAAATATAAACAACATTGTAAAAACACAGTTTGTGCTAGTGAACAATTCCTATAAAATTTTATAAAATTGCATTCAGTACAAATAACTCACGGCGCCACAAATAACTCACGGCACTAACAAAACTTAAAATTACTTAAATTTTAAGCGATGCTTATAAACTTGGTAACAATTATTAAAATAATAACAACGATTGTTTTTAAGCATAGCTAGTTTAAGTTGTGTTTTTTTGGGATGATCCTACATTTCAAGTAGATCTTAACCGTATGTTAACAAATATTGTTCTACATAATTATATAAAAATAATTGTTTTAATATATTGTGACAATTTAACTCAGTGCTTAAAAAGAAACAACAAACTACTGCAATCAAAAGTGGAAGAAAACCTAACCACCATTGCTAACCAATCAAAAAATTATACAGTTAAAAGTCAACTAACAATGAACCAATTCAATCAATAAGTATAAGAAAATTATTACCATTATTACCGACACATCAATATTAATTATACACTTGTTTTATCAATACATATTGCTGAAGTTAAATAACACATTAACAATATAGCATTATCATAAAAAAATGTAAGAAAACCCGAATCACCATTGTCAATATCACGAACAGCTGTTTCATGAGTGCACATTAGAAGAGTCATTAATTTTTAAATTCCCCATTTCAATATATTTTATGCAACACGTATCGGTTATCACATAAAACTAAACTAGTGTGAATTGATTTCGTAAACTATTACTGAAAATGTGGTAATGGTACTTTTATAGTAACGTAAGAAAGTCAATTTTGAATGGTACACCAAGACTTGATTTACAAATCTTTTAACAGCCGAGGAAATATCTTTATTTTCTTATCGTATGCATGTTCTCACTATTTGAATATGTGGAAATATTCCGCTGTAAAGCTAATTAGGCAGCTAATAAGTATTTGTTCATTACGTACCTACGTCAAAATAAATTATTCGACGTTTTCGCAACTAGTTAGGCAAGTAAAATTTAAATTAAAACCGTACTCATTATTATTTTAAAAAATATATTCTAAATACACCGCAAGATGTAGCTACAATTTTAACAAAATATGCATTTATTAGTTAGTCGTTTAGAACACCTGACATGATTAAAATGCGTTATAAAAATTTCTGCAATAAAAAAACACACACTGAATATTAAACATATACTCCAGAAAATAAAAACAATGTAAAGTTCATCAACGGTTAAAGGTAATGGTTCGAATTCGTCCAATGAAACTATTCCAAATTTACCAATTTTCATGACAAAATTATCAACTATTCCGGATTCGACCAGATTGTATACCATCTTGTTAAAAGTTAAAGATATGTAATTGTGACGCTGGGTTCCGAAAACGTAAGCCATGCTACCGATAGCCGAATTGTCGTTAATGATATGTGATATTTCAAAAAAGGTATCATTCAAGTAATATTCAATTCCTGAAAAGAATCCCGCGCACTGACTCTGTCTTACACAATTGAAGAATGTTTCAACGACTTCTTTCTGTTTAACCTCATTTATCGATTGAAATATTTTGTAATAACGGGGGGTATCATTAACGGCAAGAACATCCTTTAATAAAGATTTAATGTAGCTGTCCATAATAATTTTAAGACTACATTCAGCAAGATCATCTAAATTTTGAATACCACGTTCATACTGAGGTGTAGTTAGGATTTCCACAATTTTTGAATTAAATACAGATTGCGTGTGAATGCAATATAGAGTATAACTCAGAAATAGTAAACGCAATGCCCAAAATACAGGAAGTCTGTTTACGGATCCAAACAACGTTGTTTGCCAAACACTTAACAAAATTAAAGTAAACTCACATTCATTATTAACGTGCTTATTTTTATATTTGAGAATTAACCACCAAACAATTGCTGTAATAAGAAATGAAAGTGTAATTAATACCCAAACAGTTTCCTTAAACAGAACTTTTATCACTAACCATAGTGGAACCCTTTTTGGTTTTGGAACAGCCCACATTGCTTTTGGACTATAAAATATTGGGCTACTAGAAGTCATGTCCATCATTCTTAAAAATGGGAACCAAACCTAAGATGAGGAGCTTCATTGTCTACATTGTATTTGAAATCGGAATTTAAATGGTTAGTTATTTGATTCATGACGAAATTAGATACGATATGGATAATCTGTTTAGTATTACTTACAGTAAAATATGAAAATGTGCAGTTCGTATATTTTCTAAGAACTTGAGGAAAATTGATAGTAATTTTGCAATTGCAAGGTTGCTTACTCAGTAAATTTAAAGCCTTTCCGCAATTATTAGGAACCGCTTGAGGATCACTCATATATATTTGCGGTAAACTGTTGGTGTTACTAGAATCGTACAGCAACACGACAAGGCTATTTATTCCTGAGTTCCAAAACTCTAAGAAATAATTTCCTATTATAGATCGCCGTGGTGTAACAATAATCCACTTCATGTTTGCAACAAGATTAGAATAAATCAATTCTGTCTTCAACAAATAGTTAATATGTTCTGTAATGTTTTCTGAGCCATTCATGTGCATAACGATTCCCATTTTAAAGTAGTTCATACGTTCGAAAGAACGGAATTCTTCAGTAGAAAATAGTATACGAGGATTTGTAACGCCTTCAGTGTAATTTACGTTTGTTGATGATACAATCAGCAGAGTTTCATCTTCTGTAAATACATGTTCTATCACATGATTTACGCATTTATGTAAATCAATAGTGCTGTATTCCTCGAACTTCCATGTACAATTAACTTTAGAAATTACAATTGTACATATGAACAATAACTTTAATGTGCAAGCCATTTTGAAATCACCTTAAGTTTTGATTTGTACCATATGAAGTATGTCTGTCTACTAACGTGAAGGCAACCTTTGGTCCTTTTATAAACAATCTAAGCTAACGTTGATAAATTGTGTATATACATACATATTGATATTCAATTAGTTAGCTGTTCAATATTCAAATGGATGAATGTAAAAATCAAATAAAGACATACGACTGACAAATTACTAGGTTCGGTTTGTTGAATTCCGACGTTCATTAGATCAATATTAATAAATCAATTTATTCTGTTATAGTTATTAACGACATTAGGCCGTGTATCGTTCAATATTTTTCATAATCCCATCGGAATAGTAGGAATATTCTGTAATAAGTTTGGAAAACGGCACATTCCGCAAGAGAGTCTTCAGCTCGTGTGATGGTTCCATGAGTGCGGAATACTGAGTAAGCAAGGATTAATAAAAAAATGTTAAACAATTTATACAAATGATAGTTTTGTTCTCTATTTTAAGTTGATACATTATTTGTAGTTGCCATCAGTTTGTACTGACTTTTGAATTTAGGTTAGAAATGATAAATGACTTTTATTTTGATATTTTTATTAACAATAACACAGTTAATAGTGTTTACTTGGTTTAGTTTTCTATGTATTATTTTATTTCGAACGTTTATTAAATAAATTTACTTAGGTACAAAGTTAATGTTGGCAGCTTTCGGTAGGTGTATGATTAAAAAATTATTACTATTATTAAGTTTTATTCTAATTCCAGATCAGTAAGGTAGTAAATTATTGACTTGATTTTGCCGGAAACATTGTACCCTAGCGAAATAGAATGGTGTGGAATTTTGCCGAGATGCATTAGCAGGTCTGAAACATTATCCCATACATCGTGTGTTTACAATAATTTATGTTTATTTAGCAAATACTTGAGGAAGTGCGCAATATATCATGTGAGAAGTCGATGCTTGGTTTACTTTGATGGTTACTCGCACGATAGAATAAGCTTTCTATTAGAGATTTACAAAAAAGAGTAAAAAATTCACTGACAGAAATCTTCATCGACAAATTGTAAACCGCATTAGCCTTAGGGAAGAATAAATTTATTTGAAATCTGTAAAAAACTTTATATGTCAGTGTATTTTTTTAAATAAAATAATTAAAATAAATAAAAAAACTAGAATTCTTCTAAAAATAACTCTGTGATACATACGTAATTTATGCATTAACATTTTAATAAACTGAAAGAAAAAATAAACAAACCTTCTCTATTCTGGTAGGTGTAGATAAAGGCTGCATTCTCGATGGAAACCATCTCCTTAGTTTTAAAAGTCCGCAATCAAAGTAATAACTTTTCACCTGGCGTGAGGGGGCTTTACTTGTCTGGCTTTGAAGTGTGGCAAATATAATTAACTCAGTTTTTCTTCCAACAGTCCTGCGACAAATACAGGATTGAGAAAATTACTTGTAAAATTATTGCTTTTGCTAATAAATGTAAAATCACTGTTCTTATTTCAACAAGCTTTCATTCATAACAAATTGCCTTTTGAAGATTTTTCAATTCTTGAAGACTTATTTATAACTTTACCCTATGCTGCAGTTTCTTTAATACCTATTGTGTTTTATCACTTTAAAGTATGTATGTATTGGACATTGCTGTAAATGTATGGTGTATTAACATTATCAACATCGTCTCTCATTGTAGGTCCTTTATATTTCATAGATGCTTCATCGCAATCTTCATCCGTTGTTACCATGTTGAATGAAATTATGAGACTACCCCTTTAAGAACAATTTTTGGCTTTTTTTGTCTTAACAAATAATGCCGTTTTAGGTTACCGATGATTTAAGAAACATTTCTCATTTTTAACCACAACATCAGTAATAAAGATAACTTAGAATTACAAATGGTAGTGAACAACACACTAACTTCTTAACTTAAAGACTGTTCATACATTAAATATTATAGTTTTATTATATTGTACTCTAGCATAGGAGTAGAACAAATAATATTCTTGAGAAGATAACGGCCGCCGGCCAGTTAAGATTTAAGTTAAGTGACATTTCAATTGTCATTAGATGCTGTTTAATCAAAATAACAGTCAGGGATTACAAAAAAGTTTAAACGAATTTCAGGTTGTTCTTCTTGTGATCTAAAAGTTTGTAACGTTAACACCTTATGCTTGCCCGCATAACGTCACTTAAATTCATTCAAAATTTGCAGCTATTAATCAACTTTACAATAAATACCAGCTTGTTTTTCATATTGCTGCACTGATAAGAGGCCCAAGCGTTTCCAATCGTACCGGTACCGGACTGTGAAGGCAGTAAGCAGGGCAAGGTGTGAAATAATTTTGAGTCCGATTCTTAAATTTTAGATTTTATTAACTTCTCCTCCAATGTTTTCCACAATGTTAAGTTTGACATCCATTGATTCTTTTTCTTTTTTATTTCAAATCTAAAATTATTGAAAATAACATTGATTGAACTATACGATTTAATTTTGAACACTTTCTCTTGCGTCTAATTAAACTCAAATTCAACACAAAGATGTGCATTATTTGTTGCACATTCTTAGGCTCCAGAAGAAATTGTAACAAATTGAAAAATCCCTAATACAATCATTTTCGATCAGATAATTAAGTTTCGAATTTAAATTTAAAAAGAATATGTATAAAAAAAACACTTACTGATGTACAAGGTGAAATATCGAAAAATTTTAAGGGGCAATTCTGTGATGAAAATTAAGGTGAGCATTTGGTATAAAAATTTTTCAAAACCTCTCCCGAAAAAGTTACACTCCTCCGAAGATTTAAAACAAATATAGTATTTCTTTTTTATTTTCCCTGTATATTAAGCAAAAGACACGAAACTTGGTTAATATTGTTTGTCAATAAAGCAACATATTTTGAATTTTTTAATCCTAAAGTATGGTTAGAAAGGGTTGAAATAGTCAAACCTTAAGATACATTTTAATTCAACTTTTTTTGAATAAAATTTTTTTTTCGATCATGGCCGAAAAGCCCAATTCATTTACTAACTTTTTTATCTCTAAAAGTTTTATCGAAAACTGAAGATATTTATAATGATATAATTTATGGTTTACTTAATACTAAAGATGAGTGTAATATTCACTCTATTATTCCTCAACTGAGTAAAAACTGTTTTCTAATAAGTTTGATTTTAATGAAATCATGAATTCTTTATAATTAGCTACGTATTTCATTGAAGTGGAAGATTGTTAAAAATTTTTACAGAATTAAGCATAAATAAATTAAAAATAATGAAGACTGTACAAGTTTGATCTCAAATTGTTGGTGATTCGTGTTTGGTAGAGGCATATTTTGAAAAGCTGCCGATTTTTAAGAACGAACGATGAACTTTCATAAACGAATAAATTATACACTGTTATTATTTTTTCAGTGATAAAAACAGTTCTACAGCTAGCTCGATTGTCTATACCAAAAATTATTATTATTGCCTTTTTGTGTTTTAGATATAATAAATAATAGGAAAAGTACAAACAAAATTTCTAAACAATAACTACAAACCAAATCACACACTCACCAATACGACTAGCACCACACGAACATCTATCACATACAAAAAAGTTATTAACATCCCTTCATTCAGTTAAATAATTATTAATATATTTAAAACCGACCAAATAAAACTAGGGTTATATAACCAGAATTCAATATATAATAGCATATACTCTCGTTTAAAGAATAAAACTGACACCTTAGATAAATCTAACGTAGTTTACAACCTTAATTGCATGGGTTGTCCTAAATATTATATTGGACAGACCAAACAGAAACTCTATAGTCGCTTGAAAGAACATCAATATAATTGCAACAAAAAAATGGACAACACAATACTGTCATCTCACCACATAAACACTGGATACCATTTTGATTTTAAAGAACCACCAATTTTGGATGTGGAGAATATTCTCAAAAAATGATTAGTTTCCGAAATGGTGGCAATAATAATGTCAATTTCAATACGAAAACAAATAACTTAAGCAATATCTACAACCTTAATTGCATGGATTGTCCTAAATATTTTATTGGACAGACCAAACTGAAACTCTATAGTCGCTTCAAACAACACCAATATAATTACAACAAAAAATGGACAATACAGGACTCTCATCTTACCACATAAACACTGGACACAATTTCGATTTGAACAAACTACCAACTTTGGATGTAGAGAATATTCACAAAATATTCCAAAATGGTGGCCATAAAACTTACTCTAATCATGTCAATTTCAATACGGATACGAATAACTTAGGCAGTATCTACAGTAATATAATCAATATAACGAAACCCATCACTTAACAACAAAATACAACTAACTAATCTACTTACTTACAAAAACTAATAATTACTAACGAATAACGAACAACTAACCAACACCATCCCTAAATCTAACATAATAACCCTAACAAAATTATTTACATATATATATATGTGTTTCATTAATCAGTACAGAAAATGAAACTGGAGATTCCTTGCAAAATTTAAAGGGGGGTTTATTTAACATAAAAAAAAATTTCATAACGCCTCCCTGAAGAGTTACAGCCCTTAAAGATGTGTAAAAATTCACATTAATCGATTTTTTTCTGAAATGACTTGAAATAAAAAAAGAAATCTAAACATTCAAATACTACTACCAAGAAGCCTCCATAATTTCATAATTTTATTCACCCTTGTTCTCTGCAAGGGGTGAGTCTTACTACCCCTTAGAGTTTTTTACCAGAACTTTTTAACTAATTTTTTTTTCAATTTTAAAATTCAGATTTTGGAGGGCCAATTCAATTAAAAACTTTTTGTCTCTTAAAAATTTCACGTAAACTCAATACTTTTTACCAAAAAAATAAATTAAGCGAACTTGCAGAATTTTTTAATTAATAAGTTGCGTATGCAAGTTTGACATAAATAACAATATTATTATTAACTATCATTTTTAATTTAAATTAACAATATTATTTCAGAGAGTGTTCAAAATGGGCACCATTTTCTTGAATACAGGCTCTTATTCTTTTGAACAAATTTCCGTTAACGCTACCTAGCATTGCTACAGATTGTCTAACTCTTCAGGGGAGGCTTTAAGGAAATTTTTTTATGTTAAACCCCTTTAAATTTTGCAAGGAATCTCCAGTTTCATTTTCTGTACTGATTAATGAAACAAATGAAATGAAAAATAACAAATAATATAAATAATATCAATTCTTATCTCACACGCGCTGAAAGTACTAACAGACGTTATCTCCCCAATTTTTACATTCTCGTTAATTCGTTAGTTTGTCAAGTATACAGGGTGTCCCAGAGATCACTCCGCAGGCTTGTATTTTCGTTATTTTTTATTTTTTATTATTTGTATCTTAACCCCTTAAGTGGGAATGACGTATATATCCGCTTCTTAAATTTACTGTTTTCCCGATTATGACGAACATATTCGCGACGACTTTTTGTTGGGGCCTTTCATGGCTATGACGAATATCTTCGCCTGCGGTGGAAATTACATTTATGCGATTATCATAGAGTGCGTGTGCACTTGTGTTTGGAGACTATCGCGCATGAATTCTTCTGAAAGCATTCATAATTTAATCGCATATTTTACACGTGCTACTACAGGTTCTTGCAGGTTTGCGAATTTTGTTTTTAATTTTGTGTCAGTATTTTGCTGTGAATATAATTGGCAAGTTAAAATGTTGAGTTCAGACGAAGACAGTGATTATGAAATGGAAAATGACGACGACAATTTTACTAGTTCAGAGGAAGAATTTGCATCTACTGACGACGAAGAATCTGGTGAAGACGATGATTCAAATGAAGATCCACCTAAACAAATAAATCAGTCTTTTGCATTTGACGTGCCCTGGATTCCAAACGGTATTCCTAGACCTCCATTTCCTTTTGTAGCACCATTGGGAATACATGTAGAAATTAATTGTAACGATACATTATCAATTTTTGAACAATTTTTTGATGATGTTTTAATTGAATTATTTGTTACCGAAACAAACCGATATGCAAATGAATATCTTGCAATTAATATTACAAAGTTAAAGAAAAATTCTAGAGTACTCAAATGGAGGGATACTACCTCTAAAGAAATAAACACTTTTATAGGTCTGTTGATATTACAAGGTTTGTGTCAGAAACCTGAGTATAAACTGTATTTTTCAAGACGTGAAAGTATAGCTACGCCCTCTTTTTCGCGAATAATGTCTGAACGAAGGTTCCATCTTTTATTGAAATTTCTTCATTTTGTGGACAACGCAACCATTAGTGCTGAACCTACCAATCGCAAGTTAGCAAAAGTTCTTCCTATTCTGATTCATCTAAAGCAAAATTTCGGGAATGTTACACACCAAAAGGGACATAGCAATTGATGAGTCGCTTATAGGTTGGAAAGGTCGACTTAGCTAGAAGCAATATATTCCAACAAAACGGAAAAGGTTTGGAATAAAAGTGTTTGCACTATGTGAAAGTAGTTCAGGTTATATGTATAATTTTATCATATACACTGGTCAAAATACAGATTATGGCAACAAATATTCCAACGAACCAATTACTTCTAGGATTACATTATCCCTACTTGATCCATTGCTCAACAAGGGATATAGACTCTTTCTAGATAATTACTATACAAGTGTTGATTTAGTAGATAAGCTTGTCAAAACAGAACAGATTGCATTGGCACCATGCGGTTAAATCGAAAAGGCATACCTCCTGAATTGAAGACAAAATTACAAAAGGTCAAAATGTAGCTATGTACAGGAAAAAAATTATGCTACAAAAATGGAAGGATAAAAAAGACGTTTTGATGATTTCTACGCTACATGATGATACTATGCAAATTATAACAACACGAAAAGGTGAAGTTCTAAAACCTTCATGTGTAATAGAATATAATAGTCAGATGGGAGGCGTAGATTTAGCTGATAATTATCTACATTTTTATGGTACCACATGGAGCCGAATTAAAAATATTATATAAAGATTTTTCATCATTTTTTAAATGTAACTGCATTAAATGCTTACCAATTGTACAAGAACTTGGGAGGTAAACAAAACGGCTAAACTTTCTTATGGAAATTGGTGAAAAATGGTAGAAAAATATGCTGAACCTGAACAACACGAACAAAGACGGTCTAGAACTCCTCAACCATCCAGATTTATTGAGAGGCATTTTCCAAGCCTTATTCCTGCAACAACAAAGGCAAAACCTACTAAAAGGTACGTTGAACATGTATATAATTACGTTATAATAGTTACAATAATTAATTTTCAGATGTGTGGTTTGCGCAGAACAGAAAAAAAGTAAGAAAGGAAAGCAGGTATTGGTGCTCAAAATGTTACACAGGATTATGTCCGGCTCCATGTTTCGGAATTTATCATACCAGACCGTAATTATTTTGGTTGTGTATTTTCATTTTCTTTTGTTAAACGTTTTAAGAAGTGTCAATTTTTTTATTCATTTATTAAACTTTTGTAATGGTCATGACGAATATTATTGTGTTTTGGGGCAACCTCCTGGCTTTGACGAATATTTTCGCCTGCGGAATATGTTCAATGATGATGACGTATTTGTTCGCTAGCGCCAAAAGTAGCTGCCACCGTACGATGACATATACTTGAGACAACTTGGTTAATGAATTTTATTATAGTACAGATTGTAAAACTCTAATATATCCATTACAATACAGGAGTAGAAAAACAGTTTTTATATTTTTAAGCGAAAACCGTGTATCGGATTGAAAAAATCCAAGGAGTCAAATTTACTTAGAAATAATTTGGGAATTTTTATAATAGTGTTAAGTCCAGATTATATTAAAAAAATTTAACAATATTACAAGAATTTTTAAAAAATAACATAGCTATCCCATTCCTGTCATTAATAGTATATTATTCAACAATCAAGTTATACATCATAACACACATACTATTGACAGCACCTTTTTGCAGTACAAAAAAAAATCATTAACGTTCCCGTTAAAAAATATTCTAAAAACTAAACACACAACAATAACTCTATAGACGGTGGTGCTTTTGGAAACGGGTCATAGGTTAATAGTTTTGGTATTAAAATGAAGCTAAAATTAGTCCGTATAGCTGCTGCTACTAGGAGTCAGCTGAATTTCACGTTGTTATCAAAATTTTGTGAATAAAAATAAAAGTAAGTTTTGATAATGAAAGAAAAATAGTATTGGGTTGCCTATACAACCAACATTCCACGTTTTGACAATAAGGCTGAAAGGAAAGTCATTAATAAGCAAATCAAAAGCTTTATTCCCAAGGAACAGTTTCGAATGATATTAGTACTAAATTAAATAGGAAGGTTACAATAAATAAACATCAATAATTTACCCGTTTTCAAAAGCACCACCGTGTATAACTAAAACACTATCTACAACAAATTTTACACCAAACTAAAGGACAAAACAAAAACCATAGACAAACCTTTTGTTGTACACAAAATCAACTGTAAAGATTGCACAAGATGCTACATTGGTTAAACAAAACAACACCTTGAAAAACGAATTAACAACCATATATATGACTGTAACAAAAAGTACTAATAATAAAACAACAACACCCTTAGTAGTACATCACACTAATCACAATCACCACTTTAATTTTGACAATCCAGTCATTCTAGACACAGAAATCAACTACCACAAAAGAATGATATCAGAAATATTCTTTATTAACATATATGATAATAATATTAATCTTAAAACCGACACAAACAATTTAGTTCCATTTAAACTGGAGTGATTAATAAAATTCATTTTAACACTAATTAGGATTAAATAGATTAATAAAATTGACATAAAATAACATCTAAATATACAGCAAAATGTAACTACAATTTTAACAAAATATGCTGGTTAGTCGTTTAGTACACATGACATGATAACAATGTTTTATAAAAATTTCAGCAATAAAAAAACACACAGTGATTATTAAACATATACCCCAGAAAATAAAAACAATGTAAAGTTCATCAACGGTTAAAGGTAATGGTTGGGGTTCATCTAATGAAACTATTCCAAATTTACCAATTTTCACAATGAAATTATTGACTATTCCAGATTCCACAAGATTGTATACCATCTTGTTAAAAGTTAAAGATATATAATTGTGACGGTAGGTTCCCAAAGCGTAAGCCATGCTACCGAGAGCCGAATTGTCTTCAATTATATGTGATATCTCAAAAAAGGTAACATTCAAGTAATCTTCGATTCCTGAATAGAATGCGGCGCACTGACTCTGTTTTACACAATTGAAGAATACATCAACAAATTCATAATTTTTAACCTTATGTATCGATTGATACATTTTGGAATAACGGTGGGTATCATTAACTTCAAAAATATCCTGAAACATAGATTTTATGTAGTCGTTCATAATAATTTTAAGATTAGATTCAGCAAGATCATCTAAATTTTGAATACCCCGTTCATATTGAGGTGTAGTTAGGATCTCCACAATTTTTGAATTAAATACAGCTTGCGTGTGAATGCAATATAGAGTATAACTCAGAAATAGTAAACGCAATGCGCAAAATACAGGAAGTCTATTTACGGATCCAAACAATGTTGTTTTCCAAACACTTAACAAAATTAAAGTAAAATCGCATTCATTATTAACAAGTTTGTTTTTATATTTGAGAATTAACCACCAAACAATTGCTGTAATAAAAAATGAAAGTGCAATTAAGGCCCAAACTGTTTCCTTAAACAAAACTTTTAACACTAACACTAGTGAAATTTTTTTAGGTTTTGGAACCGCCCATATTGCTTTTGGACTATAAAATATTGGGCTAGTAGAAGTCATTTCCATTAATCTTAAAAAAGAAGCCATCATGAGATGAGGGTCTTCATTGTCATCATTATATTTAAAATCGGAATTTAAATGGTTAGTTATTTGATCCATAACGAAATTAGATACAATATGGGTAATCTGATTACTATCACCATTTAACCCACTCGCAGTGAGATACGAAAAAGTGCAGTTCGTGTATTTTCTAAGAACTTGAGGAAATTCGATAGTAATTTTGGAATTGCAAGGTTGACTACTCAGCAAATTTAAGGCTTTTCCACAATTATTAGAAACCGCTTGGGGATCACTCATATATAATTGCGGAAAACTGTTGCTGTTAGTAGAATCGTACAGCAACACGACAAGATTATTTATTCCTGACTTCCAAAATTCTAAGAAATAATTTCCTATTATAGACCGATGTGGTGTAACAATAACCCATCTCACGTTTGCATCAAGATTATAATTAATTAATCCTATTTCCAACAAATAGTTAATATGTTCTGTAATGTTTTCTGTGCCATTCATGTGCATAACGATTCCCATTTTAAAGTAGTTGAGACGTTTGAAAGAACGGAATTCTGCAGTAGAAAATAGTATACGAGGATTTGAAACGCTTTTAGGATTTTTGCTTGTTGATGATATAATCAGCAGAGTTTCATCTTCTGTAAAAACATGTTCTATCACACGATTTATGCATCTATGTAAATCATTAGTTCTGTATTGCTCGAACTTCCATGCACCATTAACTTTAGGAACGACAAATGTAGTACATATAAAAAATAGCTTCAATGTGCAAGTCATTTTGAAAACTTTGAAACATTGATTTGCACAGGCTGAAATGTAGTACCTGTCTACTAAGGTGAAGGCTACTTTGGTCGTTTTATAAACAAATTAAATGAAAAACAGCTTTATTCACTTCTTTCTTGGGTAAAGTAATAACTATGTTTATACAAATTGATTTTCAATTAGTTATCTATAACAATAGAATGTAAAAATCAAATCACGACATTCGACTGACAAATTACTAGTTCAGTTTTATTGGATTCCGTCTATTAGAGCGATTATAAGGAAATTATGCTAAAGAACGCGCCACCTGATGGCGTTCCCATCAACTTTTCTAAGATACATAAAGCAATTTATTTGTTACGTGTTTACATGTGAATATGTTGTTTTATTGCTTTGTTTGACTGCTTTAATTATCAATTGCGTTAGTTATTATTTCTTGTTGTTAGGTATTAAGTTTGTAGTTAGTAAGTGTTAATAATATCGACTTGATTTATAATAATTATCAGAAGCGGTTTAACTGGTTGGATTAGAAGGTAATTTGTGCATTTATTTGACTAGTAAAGTGTGTGTTATGTTCTAAACACATTTAATAGTAGATTATTTTACTAGAGTTAAACAATATAATTGTTGAGCTTAAAAGTTTGCTGGCGAGGTGTTAGCCGAGACAGCAAATTAAGCGAAACAATTATATTTTTAACTCAAGTGAAATATATTATTTTTCTTCAAGCGTTTATTGCTAGTTTTCATGTGTTATTTTCAAATTTTCGAGATTCTCGAGTCTTATAGTGACTTTTATTCTCGACGAATCAAGTTGGTACTTTACTGTTACATTCATAATATGACATAACCGAGGTACCAACCTCTAAATAGTTGTGGAAACAAAATAACTGTTTTGTTTTTAATGTCTAGACAGTAAAAAGAATTTTTAGCGTCTGCCAGTAGTTCAATAATATGACGTTTTATTGTCGCTTGAAGAAAAAAGACGTTTATTGCATATATTGCCAGGTTGCAACTTCCTAACAGCATCTGAATTTTTTTAAAAATTGTTTGTAATTGTTCATTTTATTTATTAAAAAAATTGCACGCAAAAAAAATTTGACAAACGATGTCAAATTTGCCTCAAAGAGATGATCGCGATTACAGCGCTTGGGTATAACCGGTAGTAATTTTGTTTTAAACTCATTTAAAATGCATTTATTCATTCATATACAGTGTCCGCCATAAAGTTGGAAGCATATGCCAATTTTTTTTTATTATTGTAGTTAAAAAAAATCTTTGGGGAGCAATCACTTCTGCTTCTGAAATAACTTAAAATGCGCCAAGTCAAAGTTGACAGGTAACATCTGTCAATTGTCAAGTTCGTAATTTTGGAAAAAAATGTCCTAAAATGGGTCAATTTGTTAAAATTTAGAAAAATGTTACTAGGAAATTATGATGCTAATCACATTTTATGCCCATATGCCAATTTTGAGAGAGAAATTTTGATGTTCAATAAATTTCATATTTGCGTATTTTTTTATTCACCCCCGTAACTGGCTGCTTTAAAAACATTTAAAACGGTTAAAAGCTGTATAAAGGCTACCATTCCATTGCATATTATGAACATAATATTCGTACGTAAGCTGGTTTTGATGATTATTGATATTCTCAACTAAAAAAGAGGTAGGCTCTGGATTATTTTCCAAATTTCAAAAATCAAAAATTGATTTTCAACTTTTTCTTTATTAAAATTTAGTTGGATAGTACAAAAATGGTATTAATTATAATTTGAATATCTTAACACATAACGACTATAGTCCGTTCAGTCTCATCTGGCGGTTATAGGATTATAGTGTAGGACGTTCGTTTTTTGTGTTCATTGTTATAAATCACGCCCTTAAAATACTTTCCATTCTATGCTATAGAAAAGAGAAACAAAGATAGTTATACACTGTCTCAGAGGTAGTGCGTGCTATTCTTGACAGTGTATTCAAACTTGATTTTTAATAACTAGGTAATAGAGTCCAATTTTGAATGACCGACGAATTGTCTACATCTTACAAATAATCCAGAAGTTCTCAAAATTCTACTCGATTTTTTACTCCACATCATAGTATACGATGGGAAGTTATGCGACGATTTCTAAACCGAAAATTTTAACCCCTCTTTTTTTCACTTTTTCCGACGAAGTAGAGTTAGTATGTTACAAAGAAGCAAAAATTTTGTTTTATGCCGACCGGCCGTCCGCACGTATGTAAACAAGATTCCGGCTAAACCACAAGTCCGATTTTCATGAAACTTGGCATGTAGATGTTATTTATAAATGCCCAGATCTGATTAATTTTTGGGCCTAATCCATCCAGCCAAAAGGGTACATCACCTACATAGACTTTCTTATTTCTAAGGAGTAATTAACTGAGATATTTGTTGTCACGTGACATTAATAGTTTTAATTATATAGTGAAAGTACTCTTTATTTTGAAATTCCATAACATTAATAGGTGTAATTATAATAATGTCATTCTAGTAATTAAGTATCGATTGCTGTGATTATTCTTGTTATTATTATTTATTGTTAATTGTTAGTTGTTGGTGTAACTTATACAAGTGCGGTTGATTTAATTCAAAATTTTGCAAGATGCCAAAGAAGTTGACAAAACAATGCCGTGAGTTAGTGCTAAACGTGTTTGACTATTTTTCTGAAGAAAAACAAAGCGGTGGTCCTCTACTATCTGTATTTGCAGTTCAGCAAAGAACAGCGGACTCGTTACAAATTTCACTCAGAACCGTACAAAGACTGTGCAATCTAAGAAATGAATGTGTTGATTTAGAACCAGTAAAAAGGAAGATAAATAAAATCCGTTCTATCGATCTACCAGATAGTAAAAACAAACTATTCGTGAGTTAATTTACGAAATGTACGTAAAAAAGAACACGTTTCCTTAGATTCTCTATTGGCTTTAATCAAGACGAAAAGTGTTTGTGAAATAAAAAGAACTAGTTTATCTTATTTACTAAAGCATATGGGTTTCCGATTTAAGAAAACAAACCATAGACTCGGTTTATGTGAACAAAGTCATGTTGTGTCCATGAGGAACGTCTTTTAAGAAAATATTTAAAAATGTCAACTCCAAAAATTCAAAGCAGTTTGTTTTTTGGATGAAACATGGGTGTTTAGTAAAGGAAATTCTAAACGTAGTTGGCAGGACGCAAGTTCGAAGAGTTTACAACAACCAGCCAAGACATCAAATGGTAAACGTTACGTAATTGTTCACGCGGGTAATATAAATGGATTTGTTGAGGGAAGCAGTTTAATTTTTGGCACACAAAATAAATCCTACGATTACCACGATAACATGAATTCTGAGTTATTTGAAAAATGGTTTGAAGAATCTGTACTGTGGCGACTAGAAAAACCGTCTATCATTATTTTAGATAATGCAAGCTACCATTCTAGAAAAACTGACCAAAAACCCTCGACTTCCTGGAATAAAAACCAGATTATTGATTGGTTGCTTAGTAAGAATATAGAATTTGAGTATTCTATGTTGAAAGCCGAATTACTTGAAATAGTTAAAAAAATGCAACCGAAGATGGTAATAAATACGTCATCGACAATTTAGCTTTGTTTTATGGTCACGAAGTCCTACGTTTGCCCCGTATCATTGCCACTTCAATCCAATTGAATTGGTATGGGGCATTTGTAAGGAATATTATGACAAATGTATTGGAGCTACATCTGGAAGAGAAGAACACGTTCTAAGTACTTGGAATGAGGCCCTGAATAAAATAACCGCTGATACCTGGAGAAGATGTATCCAACACACAGAAAGTATAATAAAAGACACTTTCGACCGCGAAAAATAATTGATGAAGTACGACCTCTGATTTTTACGGTCAACGGTGAAGATAGTGAAGACGAAGACATTTTGATAATTTAAGTGACTCGGATGAGGATGTATAATTTCTTTATTTATTATTATTTATATTCTATTTTAAAACAGCAATTACTGTCACACCGCATTGAAATATTGGAAAACGATCCAGTAATTTTATTGTATTACGTTTTAGAATTCGTTTTTATATATAAATTTATTTCATATGTTTTTGTACGTTTCACATTTTTTAATTGGTTTGCTCACAAATCAAGTAAAATTGCTCTTTGTACTAATATTCCTAATATATATTATACTGTTTACAGTGCATTTTTTATTGCAGGCAGAAATATTTTACAATAATTAAAAATTATATCAAATCTTAACTTTTTTTGCATTTATAATTAAAAAAATACTTTTCTCTGTGTAAGGATATAATAATACTTAAATAACAAAATCGAGTAGAATTTTGAGAACTTCAGGATTATTTGTAAGATGTAGACAATTCGTCGGTCATTCAAAATTGGACTCTATTACCTAGTTATTAAAAATCAAGTTTGAATACACTGTCAAGAATAGCACGCACTACCTCTGAGACAGTGTATAACTATCTTTGTTTCTCTTTTCTATAGCATAGAATGGAAAGTATTTTAAGGGCGTGATTTATAACAATGAACACAAAAACGAACGTCCTACACTATAATCCTATAACCGCCAGATGAGACTGAACGGACTTTACTTCAAAATTACAAACAATAAATAAATTTCTGATTTTTTGAAATTTGGAAAATAATCTAGAGACTACCTCTTTTTAGTTGAGAATATCAATAATCATCAAAACCAACTTACGTACGAATATTATGATCATAATATGCAATGGAATGGTAGCCTTTATACTGCTTTAAAGCGTTTTAAATGTTTTTAAAGCGGCCAGTTACGGGGTCAATAAAAAAATACGAAAATATGAAATTTATTGAACATCAAAATTTCTCTCTCAAAATCGACACATGGGCATAAAATGTGATTAGCATCATAATTTCCTAGTAACGTTTTTCGAAATTTTAACAAATTGACCAATTTTTAGAACATTTTTTTCCAAAACTACGAACTTGACAATTGACACATGTTACCAGTCAACTTTGACTTGGCGCATTTTAAGTTATTTCAGAAGAAGAAATGATTGCCCACCGAAGTTTTTTTTTTAACTACAATAATAAAAAAAATTGCCATATGGTTTCAACTTTATGGCGGACACTGTATTCAAAATAATTTGTGTGGCTAAAAGTGTGGGTAACTTCACGTGGGTACGAGTACCTTTTACTTATAATATTGTTGTTTTAAGTGTACGAATATATCCTTCATTGCCAATTTAACTTAAGGCGTGGTTTTAACTGACCCGTACTTGTCGAAAACAATGTCTTTTCTTAGACAAATTGCTGTTGTATTTATGGATTTATCAACTTGATTTTTTTTTACATATAAAGGAATATGTACTGTACAGCTCCTTTTGCGTTTATGCGTTTAGCGAAGTTTCATTTAAAAAATCTCAAACTTCATTAAATTGGACACTTTTGACATGCTTTAATTCAAGTGATGATAAGAAATCGAAAATTTTATTGCAGTAGAGCTTTAAAGGTAACCATTGAAAATGAAGAAAAAAATTGTTTATTGTTCCGAAAAATTCCGCAATTGAGTAATCTTTCTAAGAAAATGGGTCGTGGCGGCAAAGCTGTAAGTCTTGTGCCCGACATAATACTTCCAGGAAAGCTAATACTTTTGGATTTGCATGTTTCCGTCTAGACTGTGTTCTTATAAATCGGAAGGGGTAAGAGTAATGCGCCTTAAATATTTTTAATTTCTTTTGGCATATTAATTTCTAAAAAGGGAAATAGCAGAACGAATGTTTCCCACTCCCAATCCGAACTGAAAGCAATCAAATTGTTGGTATAAAAATGTTCCGTTGGAGTTAATGGATTATAAATATGCTGCAAAGATGGAAGTATTGGACGTGACTAGAAAACAATCTGTTATCACTTAACAAGATCATCTGCAGCTTCTCAATTGACGAAAGGAGGTATTGGTGAACAGGAATTGATGAAGATATCGTATCTACCATTTGATGTTATTCATCATGAACCAGTTGTTGAAACAATGAGGCAAAATACCAGTACAATTGCGAATAGAACCAATCTTTCAATGGAGTAATGATACATTTAATAGTTGTACCTTGAATCAAAAATAAATGTTAAATGGTTTGTGTGTTGTATTAAAAATTTTTGAAACAACTGTAATTTTGCTTCCAAAGTGCAATATAAATAAATGCGAGAAAGTTAGTGCGGATCACCGTACCATTTATTGCTTTTAATATCGTCAATAGTAATTATTTTGTGTTTATACAACGTTTTTCATTAATTATAAGTAACAGATTAATACATAATGAAATTTATCGATTTAGACAAGTAATTAGTTGACGTGACAGAGTTGCTTATTTATTATCATTTATACCTGTTTTTTTATAATATTATTAAAACGGATATGTAATAATCCACACGGTACTTAATCATTTAATTAGTGATATTTAATTTTTTAAACCTTAAGCTCGAAAGTAACTCGAAAACCACGTAGAATTTTAATTATTCTCTTTTGCTCCTTCCGCGCATTGTTTGTTTTAGAACTTATATAGAATAAGGTTTAATTAAAGTAATGTAATTACGTCTACCCTTATCATCAACTATTACACTATCATTGGAAGTATTAATTAGAATATAAAATATGATTGACTTTCGGTTTAATTACGATAAATGTCAGTGAGATAGTTTCGTTCTATTTTCGAATGGAATAGCTATTTTGAATGCAAAATCATCACAATAAAATAAGAAATATATATTTTAAAAATTCTTGTTATGTGTGTTGAATGTAAAAAAAAACGTATGAACAGAAAAATTAAGAAAATGTAAAAAAAAAGACGTATTATGTACAAACAGTGACATATTAAATGACCCTCTTTAAAGCAACCAACAATACATCAATATTGTCTGTTGTGTCTTTTCTATTCGTCGCCACATGAAGTTTAAGTTGCGTTTCCAAAGAGGTAGTACTGGTAGTAGGTACTGTATAGAAAAATGGTGATAAAGTAAAGTTCACCTTTTTTTTTAAATGGAATCTGATTTGGGGTTTTCCAAGTGTCCACTTTAAGAAATAAATGTTTGAATAAATTACCTTAATGATAACATACTATAATATTATACTAATCGCCTGAGGAGAAATTGATAACAATTGTGATTTGAACTCAACAATTGCAACTTTAAAACATAATAAAAAAAAAGACAAACGATTATTGTATTGTTGGTTGCTTTATAGAGGGTCATTTAATATGTCATCTATTGAATCTAAGGTCTTTTGTAGTTAACCACTATGATTGGTACGAAAAAAAACAGTATGCTTCACACACACAAAATATTTTGTAACTTGTTAATAATAATAATACGTTTACTATTCCAACAAACAACTAGTGTCCAAAGAGGAAGCATTACAGTAAAATTAACAATAAATATTATTAACAACGTAACATTATAAACCAAAAAAAATTGATATCTAACTTAAGTATAACAAAATATAAGAAAATAAATGTAATAATGATAATGACACACTCCTCAGTATTTTATAAATTTTTATATATTTATGATATTCTATTTTTAATCATACTTAGAAATTCCTTAAAGTTATTGTTAAAAATATCAACTCCAAGTTTGTTAATCATGACAATAAATAACATTTTAGTTCAATATAACTGATGTTGTTTTAAAACTTACCTTATTATGGACGAGGTGCTACAATACTACATTTTTGGGAACATACCTGGAAAAAAAAGTTTTATTAAAATTTTGTGTAGGTACAACTGTAACATAGTAAAATATTTTCTCCACGACCAATATAAAATTTTACAATTCTGAAATCAACTTTAATTACAAAATGCAAACATACTGACTCTTGGGTTTGAAAAATATTCTGGCACACCTCTAGGCGTGTGCGATTTAAATGTATTATTTTTTAGCTGTAGCGTTGCATCAAGTTACTTAAAGATGACTTTCCCAGAAAGGTTGCATTTTGCGAATGGGGTCAACAACAAATTCATAATCAGGCGGATTCCTTTGGAGACGAAGCCACATTTCATAAGTATGGAACTGTGAATAGACACAATTTCCATTACTATTCGACAAGTAATCTCCATCTTATAGAAACATATGGTCAAACTATGTAGTCTTTGAATGTTTGGGGTGGTATAGTTGGAGATCACGTAATTGGACCACATTTTTTTGATGGAATAGTGAATGGTCAGATTTATTTGGACTTTTTTGAAAATCATTTACGATTACTGTTAGAATGAATGAATGAATGAATCTTATTTATTTTGTCTTTTATACATTTAACAAAAGAATTCGGTTTTCTATATAAATATAAACCTAAAACCATACATTTTCTAATTACCAAACTAACAATATTATTATTTAACAAAATTAACTTTCCTGCCTCTTCTTTTCTAAACATCTTTCATCTTCTTTCCCTTAACAAAATCTTATTTTTCTTCTCCTTCATCTTTATTCCTTTATCTTCATTATCTTTCTTTTCCTCTCGTCCATCCTTTTTCTTCTCTCCATCACTTTCTTCATCCATTGTACTCCCTCTCCTTTCTCACCCAATAGCACCCACCACTTCGTTTCCTCTTCTCTTAACTCACTACATCCTTCTTTCATGTGCATTATGCTTTCCCATCTATCTCCACACAATCTACATATCCTCTCTTCATCCACTAACCAGTATTTACTCTCCCTTTCTTTATTTCCTGTTCTAAACCTTGCTATCATTTTTTCTTTCAGCGATTTTCCCTCAATTCTGTATTTTGGCACCCTTCCCGTTATTAATTGTCCATATTTCTCGTTGTATTTTCCTTCTTTTATTCTTGCTCTTCTTTCTTGCATTTGCGTCTCTATATCTCTCGTTATTATTTTCTTTTCCATATATCTTCCTTCCTGTCTCAAACTTCTTATCTCCTCTCTCGCATATCCACACCTCTCATAATATTTTTTCCTATCATCTTCCCTGTAACTAATTTTCTGTGCCTCCACTTCTTTCCAACATTCATATAAAAGTTCATTGTTCTTCATGTTTTTCATCCTTTCTTCGAATCTCAACGCTCTCTTTCTAGTTTCTATCCGTAATTTTTCTATTTTCATTTCTTCTTCCACTATACAGGGTTTTTCTAAATTTATGCGACAAAATTCAGGAGGTGATTGCTCGTATGAAATTAAGATGGTTCTTCCCTATAAGAAAATTTCGAAAGCCCACCACTTTCTGAGATATCACCCTTAAAAGGTGGTGACAGCAACAGTGTTTGAGATCAGCCTACTACAATTTGAATAAACATTAAGTAAACACGGTAAATGAATTGTCGAAGTGACAGCAGCCTACTATTTTAAAACTGTAATAAAAACAAACAAGAAAAAAATTATAAATCATGGTGTTTATTTTTTTCCTCTGCAGCTATTGGTGTTGGGAAAAAAATTTAAGAATAAAAAAATTTTTAAATAAAACAAGGATTTTAAGTTATAATTTTATTTCTCAAAACTTACTCTTGAAAAAAAGTTTTTATATGAAATAAAGTGAGGGTTGCTAATTTCATCTCTGTATAATGTAACATGAATATTGGAAAAATACCCGTGGTTAATCCTTTGCGAGTGCACGAAAATTACAGAATTTCATGTTTCTAGCTTTACTGCAATTTTAGAAAAAAAAATAAACTCAATTTTAGTCACTACCTTTTAAGGGTGATATCTCGGAAAGGGGTGAGCTGAGGAAATTTTTGTTATAGGAAAGACCCATCTTAATTTCATACGAGGTGATTGCTCCTGAATTTTTTCGCATAAATTTAGAAACACCCTGTATAACCAGGTGTCTCCTTATCCAGCCCTAACGCCCACTTCCAATATTTCTCCTGTGTCCTTTCTAATAGTTCCCATTCCTTCCATCCCCAAATCTCTGCTCCATATAAAATCATACTTTTAACTATTTTGTCGAAAATTCATCGTCTTTTCTCTAAATCCTTCCCAAATGTCCTTTCACCTATCCCCCAAACTTTTCCTACTATTTTGTTTTCTTTCTGTCCGAGTTCTCTTATATGGAATTCATCTTTATTATAATACCTAATGTTATAACCTAGGTACCTGTAATTGTCCACTTTCTCTATTTCTTTTCTCCCCACCACCATTCCTCTTCTTTCCGTCTTCCCTTTCTCTTTATAATTCAATTATTTTTGTTTTTTCAACATTTGCCTGTAGCTTCTTTCCCTCTAAGTATCTTTTTAAAACCTTAATCACCCTTCCCATCTCTTCTCCATTCTTCGGTACTACCACTATATCATCTGGGTACGCCAGCACCCATTACTGTTAGAAAACGTGCCCCTTAACATTCGTCAAAGAATGTGGTTATTACATGATGGAGCTCCGGTACACCACACTAGACTAATTTGCAATCATCTTAATACCTATTTTCCCGGAAGATGGGTAGGAATGGCCAGCTTGTTCACAGAGTTAACTAAAATCGATTTCTTTATCTGGGATTAAGTGAAAAACCGTCTGTATCAAGTACCTCCAACCACACCTGATAATATGAAGAACAGAATACGAGAAGTATTCCAAAGTATTAATGTCGAAATGTTAAGAAATGTCACTCGAGAATTTGGAGATCGACTGCAATATTGCATTGATGTTTTTGGTGGACCTCTTGAACATTTATTACAAAATGACTTTACTTTTATAAGAATATTGTATTAATAACCAATATTTTTATAGTTTTTATAATAATAAGTCACACTTTTGTTTGTTCATGACTAACTTCATATAATAGAAATAAAAAAAAAATTTCTGTTATTGAATTGAAAATATCTCAGAAATTAACAATTTTAGCAATAAAAAGTAGTAATTAAAAATGAAAGAACCTCGAAAAGAACTTAAGGTGTATTTTCACTTTTTAGAATAAAATACAAGGTGATTCATTTGAAAAAATTCACAAAATCATGTGCTCGCGTTATGGCTCGCTCTATATTCCATTGGTGCAATAATAAAAAAATAACACTTTCTCGTAACACTGTATCAATGTCAAAAAAAATTATAATTAGGTTGTTTTGTCTAGGATATACAGGAGGTTGAAATGAGCATGATTTTCGTATACAATTGATTATAACTTTTGAAATTTCATGTGTATAATGAAACCCTATATTAAAAGTACGGCGGATATGAGCCTAATCTAAATTTGAAATAATATATAGGGTGTCCAATTTAAAAAAAAGTATGTTTGGTTTACTCTGGTAATATGTAACACCCTGTAAATACAAAAATAATTTTAAAATGTGTTTGAAGCAGCAGCCTATAATTTTTGTTAATAACTTTTTTGGTATTTCCTTTAATAACCGCACTAATGCCGCACCCTGTATACAGGGTCGTTGATGGTTGATGGTAGGTTAGACGTTTATGGAAAACGAGGCATAGGAGTAATCTGAAAATTTGGCTATTGCCATAAATAGACACGATCTATCTTTCTAAAATACACCCTATACACGGTGGCCAGAAAAATACGGACAAACGCCAGGTAGAACGATTCTTTGTTCAATTCTGAGACGATAATCTTAATCCAAAAAAGTTATGCGATCCTTCCTTAAGGCGCACGAGACCATTATTTTACAAAGAATTCAAGAAGAGCCGAACTTTTTATTGCATATTCTCTGGAGCGACGAATGCTTGTTTACGAGAGATGGCGTCTTTAATAGCCATAATTTTCATTTTTGGGCGGACGAAAATCCCAAGGCAGTAAGGGAAATTGGACATCAGAGAAGATTTTCGGTAAATGTTTGGCTGGGGATTTTAAATCTCCGAGTTGTTGGACCAATATTTCTTCCAAATCGTCTAAATGGGATTGAGTACGTTAACGTTTTAGAAGAAGTACTGGATAATATTCCACTGAATTTGAGACCCAACAGAATTAAACAAAGATTAATCGATTAGTTACATCGATGTATTTGAGATAATTCCATTTCTAAATTTTACCACAATGATTTTACATAGATAAATTTGACGAATTTTGATAAATTTTAGCCGTACATCTTAAGGTTTGATGGTCTCGTGCGCGTTAAGGAAGGATCGCATAACTTTTTTGGATTAAGATTATCGCCTCAGAATTGAACAAAGAATCGTTCTACCTGGCGTTTGTCCGTATTTTTCTGGCCACCGTGTATATTATTCAATTTTTAGAATCGCAATTTCTTACTGATAATTTTTTTCTGAATAGTTCCCCATACCTATCTACACTGGTTTTTGAGATAATAATTATTTTGGGTTATTTTTTTTCAAAATATGATCCCACCAATATTTAAATTTAGCTGCTATTTGAACCCATATAAAGCAGAAATTTTAGATGCAGTTTGCAAAAAGTTCCTTGGCTGCAAATCAAGATACATTTCATGGAATTTCCTACATGTTCACATTGTCCATGAAGAATACATAGAATCATCAAGACTTCATGGGAGTAAGTATTTGGTTTCATTGTAATTTGTTTTTGAATAAGTAGTAAGTAGTAAATAACAATCACAATTTCAAAACTTTGACGTTTGTCAAACACAGTGAATAATTGAGCAATTGTCAAATAACATGGCGTTCCATGGCTAACTAATACAAATTATGTGAAGACAATGTGATTTTTAATAATTATTGCAATTATTTCGAAAAGTTGACGAGTTAGCTATACCACTATACTTGAAGGCATTTTAATTGTCTATTAGAACTTCAAGTAATATACAGGGTGTTCCATTAAAAAAATTAAGTTTTGACCTTTTTGTATGTCACATCAAAATCATTAATTTTAAACCCCCCTGTATAAAGTAAAATAAATTTATTTAAATAGCTATTAAATACAAGGCTTTTGCAAACTGCATCTAAAATTTCAGCTTTATATGGGTTTAAATAGCAGCTAAATTTAAATTTTGGTGGATCATATTTGGAAAAAAATAATTTAAAATAATTATTATCTCGAAAACCGGTATACATAGGTACAAGAAACTATTCACAAAAAATTAGCAGTAAGAAATTGTGATTCTAAAAATTAAATAATATATAGAGTGTTTCATTTAAAATTAACAAGTTACTACTTTTGACTAGAAGCGGCAACACCGCCAAAATGAAAATATTTTAGAAATATAGATCGTATCTATTTATTGCAATAACCAAATTTTCAGATTACTCTTATACCCCGTTTTCAATAAACGTCTAACCTACCATCGACCATCAATGACCCTGTATATTAGTGCCCGCAATAAACAACAAAAACGCAATAAAACAAGGAAATGCTGACCTTATAGTGATGGCTTCATGGAAACCTGCATCAGCTTGGGACGGTTGATATGTAGGCCCTTTGCCAAACTTGCTAATTGTTTCTTCTTGGTTTCTCTTCACCAATAATTCTGGTAGCAACATCAAGTTGCTACCAACTTATAATCGTTTTTCGATAGCTCATTCTTGTGATCCAAGTCCGAAAAACCTATGTCTGTAAACAGGCAAGAAAACCTGCAAGTTAGTACGCGCGATAGCGCCTCACAGGAAGCATCTTAGAACCTTGATTTTTTACAGTAGGTCTGATCTACTACAAGGAAGAGCTGATTAAAAATTGGGAATGGTACGACGCACCCTTCCTCTCCCAACCCCACCACAATCATGTCCAAAACAGGTTTTTGGAGGCAAATTATTACCTTAAAATTCAATTTTTGTGCTTCATGACTTCAACCAATGTTGTTCGTCATGACAACAAGCATCTTTTTGCTTTTATTGTCATATCACTCTTGAATACCATATGTATTTGCTTACATGTTGCTACCGTCCCGGAAAGGTGTCAGCCCTTTCTACTAGTTAATCATTAAATTACCAGAGTTAAAAACTACCGCGATATCCACAACAAAACGTAATCACTATCACTTAAATGAACCACGCGTATCTTTCTTTGTAAAGATACACAACTTCTTTACCAACTTCCTTTATATTGAAGGGACATCCCTTTTCTAATATAATTTATATTTTTTATATATTTATACAGGGTGTCTCAGATAAGGGTGGCAATATTTCAAGGGTACATAGAGAAACTCCAGATTAGAGATTTGAGATAATAAATCTATGTCCGGAAATGCGTTGCTTCCGATATACAGGGCCTTGAAAAATTCAAAAATTAATATGGTAGTCAAGTGTTTTTGAAGTTTAGGTGAAGACAACGATACTCAAACCTCTTGCCAGTTGCGGTATTAATTTTGTTTTCGTTGTCGCCATGACAATATTCATTGTTCACTACGTTTTTATTGTCACCTGAAGTTTTTCGATAATGAGCTCTTTGAAAGACATCCAAATGGATTTTATTTTTCGCGGAAACGACGCGTTGGAGAAGAAAAAACAAGAGAGCGTTTCTTTCCAAATTGATTGGGAATGTGAAAAATGATTCCAATATTTGGAAAAACCAGTGGCGTGCTACATTTTTTCTTAAAACTAAGTGAGAAAAACCGAAAGTCCGGTCTTGGAAATTTTAGAAGTGTCGGATTAGCACATAAATATGACCAATACTTTGCTTGACATACTCTGGAAATTTTAAGAAAATCGATCAACGCGTTTTCAAAATACAGACAAAACATATTAATTTTTGAATTTTTCAAGGCCCTGTATATCGGAAGCAACGCATTTCCGGACATAGATTTATTATCTCAAATCTCTAATCTGGAGTTTCTATGTACCCTTGAAATATTGCCACCCTTATCTGAGACACCCTGTATATTTATATTCACTTTACCTTTACTTGCGTTATTTATTTTCTTTATTTAAATTCGTCATAGTCGACTTGATTAACGCATGCGTCATTTTCTGCGCGCTCACTTTACGTTAATTCTATTATTCGTACTAACTGTTTCTGCCATTATCACACAATCATATATACACGGTGCTACATATAATTATTTATACAATGCAAACTCAAATATTATTACTTAAATTGGAAGTTGAGCAAATGTTACGTTCCATTACAGGCAAAACTAGCGTATGAACTAGATTTAAATCCTGTGTTTTGATTATGATTGCAAGCGATATCTCTTGGAGGTACCTTCGTATAAGGCATAAGTTGTCGCAATCCACCTACAACGGAGCTGCTGCATAGTATTAATAGCAGTCGACCTTCGTCCTTGACACCTGTATGTCGCTTTTGAATATCAGTCAATGTCTGCTCTTCGTACCTTCATCTAACCTGATCATTAACAACTTGGAATATACCCGAAGAATATGACTAACCCCATCAGATAACAAGTATCCCGACTCCAAAGTTAAGTTGATTTATTCTTGAAAACTTCTATGGTTATAATTACATGTACCTTTGTTAGAAACCGATCGTTATGGGTGGGCATATAGTATAGTTGATTCCCTATTTTTAATAGACTTTTATAAGGGTTACATATTTAGAGTTATTACCAATTGTGAAAGTTTTATAGTAAAATTTTAATTAGCCAAGTCAATATTTAAGGTTGTAACATTAAGGTGAACTATTTTGATTTTATGACAGCGACCTAATTAAGGCACAAATTAATTACATTTAATTTAATTTCGTCATTGTCGTGACTGGCGCTTGGACCGGTCCATTATATGTCGTCATGCAATGGCTGTGCTGTTATTTTTTATGTTCTCATTTATTTTCTTTAATGTTTACACACTTAATTAATATTATTACATATGAATACTAAGGCGGGTAAGGGTTGGCGTGTTTAGGTTTTAGTGGTTTTCCTAAACCTTGAAGCAAATGCTTTGCCAAGACGAACCAATCCACTATTGCACACGGTTTCGTCACCACACTATACAGGTTTATATCGATCTTCTGGGGCACCATACATAACACTTACATCACAATACAATATTTGTATAATGTACCATACGAATAAATAAATAAATAAATTACAAAGTTTTCGGAAAATCTGCTCCCACTAGGAACAAATAGAATCTTACTTCAAGATTTAATTTTACGACAATAAGAGAATATTTCCAATTTTTAAATGTAGAATTCCAGAAGCTTCTACTGAATCACTGTGAATCACCCTGTATATATGTACATTATGTGTTCCAGGCCTAAAGGGGTTATAGAGGACATTAAAACAACTTTTATGTTAAACAAATAGTTACGCTCAAAATAAAAACTCAAAAACTTCAACGCATTTTTCAAGGTTCTAAAACTGTTGAAATGTTATCAAAAGTATCTTATAGTACGTTTTCAAATACGCCCGATTCAAATTTTTGATCTTTCAAAATTCAAAATAACTGTTTCAATTTTCAAGTACTTGATATAAAAATTTGATTTATACAAAAATTTGGTTTTATCGGTTTCAAAATAAAAAACAAAAATATGGTGCAGTTGATTTTTCAAAATTTAAAAAAAAATGTGCAATGTCGTTTCTTGTCGAGATAAAAATATTTGACTAATTTTGATGAAAATTTACAAACATGTACTTTAAATTATCCTAAACATAACTGTAAAAAAGGTTTTTAATAACTTTAAAAATAAAAATTTTATAGAACATTAAAGTCAAAAAAATAAAAAAAAAATATCGTTCGAATATTACGAAATTCTGCAGAAATGGTGTCTAAGGTCCCTTAAATACTAATTAAATGTTAAACTTAAAATTTATTTATTTTGTAGGTTAAAATTTAGCAATCAATATCTAAATAATAAACCAATAATAAATAATAAAATAATAATAACTAAGAACTTATAAAAGCGACCACGATGTAATTGTAATTTGCACTAATAAGTTGCTTACTTAGATATTAATTTACCCATGCCAAAAAGTTCAATTTTAGCTTAGAAAAAGTTTCACATTTCACAAATCAGTGTGTCCCCTTTTCGATGGTTTTGGGGGTATCTCGTAAAACGGCTAACCGTAAAGCAATGCGGTTTTCACAAACTTTGCCCACTTATTGAAGAAACGCATTTAAAACTTTTGTAGTCCTCTTCGTTTCTGAGCTACAGAGCGTTTTTAAAAATTTGTCGTTTTGGACAACCCCCCAGCAGTTTCTTTGCTTTTAGAGTTACAAAAAGTAGTAAATAGTACCTTATGTAAAATTATCCATAGAACCCAGTGGCGTACTAAGAATTTTTCTAAATTGAATAGTTTTTCAGGTAATGATCAAACTTGGGTTTTTTTATTTATATTTTGGTTGTAGCATTACAATAGTGTATATTAACCTCTCCATTTACTTAAATCTAAAAAAAAAATAGTCTATATCTAACTAAAAGTATGGCAAGCATTTAAAAGATAAAACAAATTTACATACATTAATACTTCAAAATTCTAGACATTCGTTGATACTGTAAAATAGATTACTGGTAAAAATTTTATTAGGAGTAAATAGGTTTGGATTTTCATATACATACATAACACACTTATACAGATACAAAAGAATATACTGACTAATACCTACTCTAGTAAATAGTGGTCGGCAGTGGTCTCTATAATGAGTAACAGAGATACAGCGTACTATTTGTTTTTGCTAGAGATCTTTTTGTAGCAGGAGACATTTCCCACAAAATTATGCCATAAAATGTAAGAAAAAACGATTTTTCTAATGGAACACCCTATATATTATTTATCCATCAAATTCCTTATATTTTACATTTCCAACCATATATTATAACGTATATTAATTTTAAGCAAAACATTCGCAATCATCACATAAAAATACTTTAAACGTATTAATTAGCTACTCTGCATAACCGTTGACTACTTTTTTGTGTTTGCTCTAATATTTTTTAAAGAATTCAATTATGAACTTACTTATTTTCTTTTTTGCAAACTCCTTGCATCAAAGTAGTATGTAGGTATCCGTTTATGCTCAGTTTGCTATTAACAAAAAAATCAAGTAGGTAAGCGTCAAAATTTAGAATTTGACATTAATCGTGCTTGGACTATTTATTATAAATCAAAGTAATTGGATTTTATAATAAAAAAAAACGAAAAAAAACTATGAAAAAAAACGTGTACTCTAAAATATTAGAAACATAACTGCGAACAGATTATTGATAACTTTAGAAATGAAAATTTTATACAAAAAAAATTTTTTAAAAATTAATTTTGTACTGTAAAACAAATCCTTCTTGAGCTTCAGTAATTAAACAATCATAATAGGCATCAATTTTCAGCTACGTTTTTGGGAACTTTTAATTAAGTTTCCAAGGTCAGACTTTCATTGAATTATAATAAGAATCATCTCTATTAATACGTGACATGTTACTCATAATATGTACGATTTATACTGCAATTGTTTTTTTTTAGCTAAACAACGGGAATTACAAAAGCGACTAATGTAATTTGCACTTATGATTGTTTTTTTAATTAACAAAATTAATAAACTTTAAAATTGACTATTCATTTGTTCTTGGCACTACTTAGAGATTCGTGAAAGTTTTCCCTTGACTTTTCCTTGTATTCTAACGACAATATCGTTCGTTATTAGTATAAATATTTCTATTTACTCTTTATTTATAATTTCTACCCCAGTCAATTAATGTTATTAATTTTGTGATTGTATGAAATATAAATTATGAGTAACATATTTCGTATTCAATCGAGAAGATTCTTACCATAACTCAATGAAAGTCTGATGAAAAAAATTTAAACCTATCATACTCCATACCCCATCTCGAATCAAGAATGATTTATCTACAAAAATTTAATAATTTTTTAAAAATTTTTGTTATATAAAATTTTTATTTTTAAACATTCAAACATTGAACATTTTTAACATGGGAAACTTCTATTGACGTAATAAGCAACTATTACTGCAAATTACAACTACATCGTGGGCGCCTTTATCATTCCTATTATTTAATGTTGCTGTTTTAGATATTGATTTAGTCATTATTGCTAAATGTTTAACCGTCAAAATGAATTAACTTTAAGTTTGACATTTAATTTGTGTTTAAGAAAGCTTAGAAAGCATTCTTGCAAAATTTCATAGTAATAGGACGACATTGTTAAAAACATACCATAAGATACTTTTGGTAACATTTCAACACTTTTAGAACAGTGAAAAAGCCATTAAAAATTTTGAATTTTTGACTCTGAGCCGTCATTTTGGTGAATTATTTTTCTAACATAAAGTTTAACTAATAAAGTTTTTTAATGCCCTATATAACCCCTTTAAACCTGGAACACATATTTTGTGATACCCTGCATATATCTTTTTATAAATTTTGTTTCATTTGACAATTCATTCAATTTTACCAGTGGAAAAAACTATAAGTAATTACTGAAATAATCATTAAAATAATTCTATAACATGTACTCAGTATATTTTCTCTAGACATAAGAGTAGAGAGAGAAAAAAATTAACCAAAAAATTGACTGACAAGATCCGCATTATAATTTTTGACCTTTTCTTATGTCAAATCCAGTGGAATTTGATTCTCATTTAGCATACTCAATTACTTCTAGTGCCCTGTCTATTACCCCTACACACTATTTTGTAAAACCTATGTTTACTATGTAAGCGAAGTTTACCTTAGTTTACTGAAAAATACAAATTAAGTATTTAACTAATAAATAAAATACTATCAATGAACTCTAATTAAAAATATCTCAACATTTTTAAATACACACTGTATATAGTGCTGTTATTTGTTAGCGGTTGCACTAATCTTTGAAATGATAAAAGGTTTGTATGATCCATTTCATTAAGCAGAATGAGAATATCATTAAAACCGTAAAAAAACAACTCCATCATGAATGTGAAAATAAAACGCACAATACAGCTATTTTGTAACAATATAATTTTATTTCTTTTTTTTTATTTTTGAAATTATTAGTGAGACATTCAAGATCTTGAGAAACTTGGAAAATAGACCCTCCTAAAATCCCATCATCAAGATACCACACATTAAGTATAGATTTAAGTTTTTTAATATAAGGATGACCTGCAAGACTGGACCTAAAGGATCTGTCTCCCTGTTGGTAGCCTACACAAGATTGAATAATTTTTTGGTTATATAATAAAGTCGAATAAGAAGAAAACCATCGCCTTTACATTTTGAAGCAGAACATCACGTTCAATGCAATCGAATTCATTCTTGACATAGTTCTTTAGTAGTATTTCTGTATAAATATTTTGGCCACTCTTTACTGCAACCCCTAGCTGGGATGGTTGAAGGATCCGTTTGTTATGAGTCCAATTCCGCCACCTTTCTTAGATAAAACAGTCAAGGTAGAGTCATATAAAAATGTTGTCACTGACGAATTTACCTTTCCAGATAACATAAGATTGCTTAATCTTGTAATTGCAGAAAGAAGTTGCTGACCATTATTTCCAACGGACTGCCCAACTAAATATTTTAAATGTTGTGGTCTTAAAGCATCTATACTAGAAGCTGATCCATTTGGAAATGATTCCTCGAAAAACATGCTCTTCAGTTAAACTTAGTGATATGTCGTCGTTATCATTTGGTAAATCAAAGTATGAGATGGAGATAGATGTTCGTAAGTATCGTCTCCAAAGTTTTCTCCAGCAGTTAACACACGAATAGCACCTCTCACATTCACCAATTTTAGCTTCCACTATTTTGGATAATTTTTCTTCAAATGGGATACTGTAGTGGTTTTATGTAATTTAAAATTGTTGACATTTTCTTTTACGTTAGATGTTAAAACTTTTGTAATCATCGTTTTTAGAGGAACATGAAGAATACGATAACAGAAATAACAGATATTGCCAAACTTCCATGGAGTTATTAAAACCACAGGAATTTATGACTTCGAAAAGTTTCTGCGCTACAACTGATTTGGCACCACGAGGAATTCACTTTAATATGCTCGCATTAGATTTCCGGTGTGTTCTACGAAACTTGAGTCTGGATCGATATATATCTCATGAATATGTTCATCTTGATGACAACGTGACATGTGGAGTTTAAGGCCTTTTATATTTTTAAAGAACTTCGAGAGTTTACAGCTAAATGTAGTCATACAAGATATATCAGGAATCAGAGTAGATTCTTCTGTAGCCGATCTAGAGTTGAAATCAGAGTTGTAAACATATTTTGGACCGACATATCTTCCCAAAAGAGAACAAGTTCCTTTGTGTCGTGATGAAGTTGATTGTGAGGGTTCTTGGAGACGTCGATGAACCCTGTTAGTATGTATTTGCAAACCAGTAGAATTTTTAAAACTTTTAAAACCTAAATCACATTTAGATATTGGATAATTTGAAAATAAACTCAATGTATGGGAAACAAAATTTAAATCTGACGTTGACATTTCAGTCTAATAACTGAAAAATTTTGTCACATCAATTTCATTTTCTCCTACTACGATCAATAGAAAATAATTTCTCACGACGCGACGTTAAAGGAATAGGAAGTAAAAAATTTTCAAGAACATTCGTTATAATTTCACGTCAGGAACACAAACTACAAATTATGACATCGAATTTAGAGACACCCTTTTATAAAAGGAATGGAACTCTAAACTGCAGCGTCTTTCTGTAACAAAAAAAACACCAAAAAACTATACTGAACGTGTTTCGATAGCTAAGCTATCATCATCAGCAAACTGACACTAAAAATGAAAGAAAAACCTAGTGATCCGTGATCATCATAAATCATAAGCAAACATTTGTTTTTGAAAATTTCCAAACTTTGATAAGAATAAAATTCGTTTTTATTATCTACTCTCTTAATTAACTTAATGTCTTCTACTCTATGGTTATTTTCAAGCATATGCATCGCAAACACTGGACTTGTCTGATCGATGATATTTGACATGAGCTAAGTACTCTTTACAACGAGTTTTAACAGGCTGATACTGATGATGATAGCTTAGCTATCGAAATACGTGTTCGAGTATAGTTTTTGTGCAGTTTTTGGTGTTTTGTTTTTTGTTACAGATAGACGCTGCAGTATAAAGTTCCGTTCCTCAAATGACTTCCAGGACAACACGACGGAACAGGTTCTTCAAAATTTATGAAAGGTTTATGCAAATTTTAATTCATACTCATGTAATAAGGCGCGTGAATTTGCTAAGCATAAATGATTAGATTTAAAATTAAATGTCATTATAGTAAAATAGGAAAATTAGAGTTAGAGGCATATGAGTATTTAAAACTGACTTCAGGATTAAATGAAGACGAGTATGTTAAATGGATTACGTTTTTGCACCATATTAAAATGACATTATTTAACACAAGTTTTCAGAATTGGCTAAGGAACAAATCCTCGGAGAGTTTTAATAATGACAAATTGACTTTGTTAAATAAAGGCTTGAAATATAACCTGAAATTTCAGCACCCATAGTTCCAAATATTGTAGGAATTGAAAGTTCGATCAAACCTTTAGATAATAATACTAAAAACTTCCTTAGGAATGCCTGTAACATTTAATTTTTGTAAATATAATTTAAATTTTAGACAAAGAGGATTATTTTGATTCAGTTCAGGTGAACAATGAGTAACAGCTTATCTCCGTTTATTGCTAACCTGTTCATGGGTAAATTTGAAACTGATTTAAAAAATAATTTAGGTTATTTTCCTAGATTTTAGTTAAGATATGTAGATGATGTTTTGGAGTCATCCATACTAAAGTTCACAGCCCTCAGCAATTTGTAGAAATTTTAAATTACAAATTTGAGACTACTAAGTTTACCTATGAAACAGAAGCACACCGTAAGTTATTTTTCCTCGACACTTTAGAGACAAGAAATGTCAACAAACTAGATATAGATATTCACTGCAAAATCTTTTAGGCAATCCAAAAGACCCAATAGAAATGTGTGATAAATCGGGAACATATAAAATAAATTGTAAAGACTGTAAGCAAGTATATATAGGGCAAACAAAGAGACCTATTAAAACTCGTTTTTAAAAGCACTTGGCTCATGTCAAATATAACCGCTTGAAAATAACCATAGAGTAGACGACATTAAATTAATTAAGAAAGTAGATAATAAAAACGAACTTGATTCTTTTGAAAGTTTGAAAACTGCTTGCAGGAGTATAACTGATATCATACAAACCTTTAATTACTATTTTTTATGTGAACCACAAAACCTTAATAAATTATCGAATACCTCCAAAAGGGGTGTTTACAACAGTCGTAATTAAGGTTAGAAACTATATTTAACATATCGAGACGTTTTTTAAATGTAAATACATACATTGATCCCATACATTATTTAATCTTGGCTAGTGTTAAAGTACAGATTAAAAAATTCGATCATAGAATAAACTGCTTGTAATAAAACTGAATACTTACATAAATTAAGAAAACATGTTAGTTTAGATATTGGATCATCACTAAGAAAAGCGGATATTATGATAGCAATTGTAGACAAGTATAAATTATTCTTGTATAGTTACTTCAACGTTAGACTTCCTTCAATATGCAATAATAAATCGAGGTCTTTCAAAACGACACAGAAGGGTCTTTCGAATAAATAGCGGTGATGTCATAACATGAATAACGATGTGAAACGAATATAAGAAATAAATTGAGTAGATCTGACACATTCGGAAATCAAATGGAAATGATGATATCGATGCACATTGCTTTGTTAAAATCTCTAGCGTCTTGAATTTTTCATGCATCGTGGCGTCTTTTAGGAAACACTGTTGAATGCCACGAGATTAAGCAAGATTTAATTGCGCTTGATCTGGTGTCGCATGCATCTTATAAAATTATAAAAAAATTTCTACGAACAGAAACACCAATTAATGTTAACTAGCATACATTATTCTGTCAGTTATCACTTGTTTACATAATCGGATATAAAGAAGGTTTTGTTATTTATGTCTTCAACTTTTTATACCAACATGTGTAATTACTTGAAGTGAAGTTTATACTAATTAATAAAATTCAATTTGGTCTAACAGTTAATTATTGGAGGTCAATCCTTATTTTCAAGTTAATGTGGTCCTGGCTACTAAGGAATAATTATTGACGTACATCAGTCATTGCATAATGATCATTGCTTAGAAATTCACATTGAACATGTTTTTAAGAGATTTTAATGTTTAATTTGCTTTTATTAACAGCATTAGCATTGGTTATAAAATTTCGGGAAGATACGCAACGTATATGAAGGAAATGTAACCAAGAATTATACCGAAATGTAGATGGCTCTACCGTCGATTTACCTCGAAATTTTTAGTTGCCTCGTCACTGTCGTTGGTATCGCGTTGTTGTTGAATCCTGAATCAGAGTTTTGTGTTTCGAAGTTACCGTGATTTTTAAAACAACAGAGAGATTTTACACAACTTAATTTACTAACGCTATACGTTATCTCTCATACAGCGGCTGCGCAGTAACATAAAATTAACGGAAAACATTAATCCTATCAAAATCACACAATCGTATTCCCTTATAACTGTGACATAAACGTCAACGCTTATTAGCGTAACGTTAATGTCATCGTAATGAGGGAATACTTTATCGGTTATTAACGTTTTCCGTTAATTTTATTTTACTGCGCAGCCACAGTATAAAAGTAAAATCTCTCTATCATTGTTTCCTATTAGTTGTATGTTACTGCCCAGCCGCACTATAAAGGATGACGTTTAACGTTACTAAATTTAGTGGCTAAAGTCTCTCTAATGCTGGATACGGTCATGTGTATTAAGAGGAAATACATTAGTTTTAAAGAACCGTTTCGCGCAGAAATCCAAATCGTTCTGACACAAATAAAGGTGTAAAACAGAATCGAAAGTG
>JALBCR010001100.1:0-102534 GCA_030710515.1 Abscondita cerata | reverse complement strand
TTCAGTTACGTATTGCTCATATTTATAAATATATGTAGCGCAACCATTTACAACTAGGGCGATTCTTTTTGGTATTTGGCATTCGACAACAGGAGCCAGGAGGTAGAACGTCAATGCTGGCGGGCAATGGCGATTGAACTGGAAGAAAAAAATGTGGATTTAATAATAACTTAAGGCTGTTCTATCACTCAGGACAATTTTAGATTTCTAGTAGGCGGTTCCCTATTTTTATTTCTTCTTACATGAATAGCTATTAGTTGTTTTTTCTGTTTCTAAAACTGTTTAAAATGCACGTCATGTACAACAAAAATTGACATCAACAATTCAACAATGTATTATTTATCTATTACTATTAATCGGTTTCCAAGTCTGGCCTGTTGCGATCAGAAAAATTCGCCCGCGAGTACATTCATTTCACAATTTTCCAAGAGTTTTCCGTATTTATCGTTTACCTAATGTTAATTTTTCTCATTGATTTTTAAGTAAAAATAAAAAAGTAGGTTGTCAGAAAATTATTATCTATGTCCCGCAGGAGTCGAAATTTGGGCTTATAAGGAATCAATCTTTTATTATTTTACGTTTTAATTAAATTAAATACAACAAAGACTAAAATAAAAAAAATAGCTCCTGCACGACATAAATAATAATGTTAGCTATATGTTTGTGCAAAATCAGGAATACATTTCTAAAAATACGCGTGATAAATTTACATAAACTTTATAGCTCCCTGAGAGCACAGCCTTAAAGATAAATGTAAAATCGAAGTAAATTCAAGAAAAAGAGGATAGAAAAATGGAAAATTGGATATGGAGAAAGAAAAATAAAACGGTAAATGACTGTTAGTATTTAAGATACCAAATAAGATACAAAAAAATGGAGATAAAGAACTGTGACAAGTGTAGGAATACGAGAAAGAATATTTGAAATGCATATGAATAGAATTTGTTGTTTGTAAAAGCGTAATGCTGTATAAACCGTTGATATGAAACTAAAAAAAAAACAAATTATTGGGAGTTGACATTAGCGTTAGAAAGAGAGCTACCGTGGAACGCAACAAAGAATTGAAAAAAAGAATTCAAAGCAGAAACATGGCAATGGATATAAAATAAAAATAAATAAAAACAGAAAAGACAATTAACATCTTGTGTAATAGGGACACGTGTAAATAGTACAAACTAAGTAATGCCAACAAATAACTGTAATGACAATAAAAACACAATATTATATGAATTTTGAAAGAGAAATGAAGAAGCAAAGGTTAATGTACGGACAAGAAGAATTATGAAACTGTGGTGTTTGCAGTAGAAGAATTGAAGAAAGTAATTTATAACTCAAATTCAGAAAAGAAGAGAAAAATAAAGGAAGGAAGATACAACGAAAGATATAACAAAACAACTACAGAACAAAAACTTTTGTTTAAAAATTCTTAAGCGTATGCTCTGAGGGCTAGGGGTTGATTCCTGTCATTAATACGTCAAAAATACTACTTGAAGGAGCCCAAAGCGACAGACTCCTGTAATTAAACAAATGCGTTGGTTTTGAAATATTAATCTATTTAATTATAATTATTCTTAGTTTGAAGAAAATATTTGAACAAATATTGAAAACTACATCGTTCTTTATTAGAGTCATCAACAACATTTTAAAAGCTGTTTCAGTTACATCACATTATTTATCATTATAAACAAATGATATAAAGATCCTTTATCCTAATAGCGTTCTTGGCACAGTTTGAACTATATTTAAAGTTATATATGTAAACATACAGCGCAGTTAAACATAAAACTTTTAAATCATTTAATGGCAGTATTTACCTTATCCATTCATTTACATCAAATTGAAAAACTAGCTAAAATCTATAATGATTTTGATTATAAAATTTATTACACAATTTGTAATTTATTGTTTTATTTAAATAGCTAAAGCTAATATAATAAATCGTTTAGTGAATGATAAATCATAATATAAATAGGTTCTATTATTTGGGATTTATTAATTGGAAGGATGAATTTATTTGAACAGAAAATATGGATAACCGTCCAATGATATAATAAATTCGTTCTGTTTAAATAAATTTTATATTCTATTTATTTTCCGAACAGAAATATTATTAAGCTAATTTTATATATATCATTCTATGACATTTTAACTAATGTGTAATAAATTTATTTCAGTAACATTAAACGAAAGAAAATTGAGTATGGTATGAATATTCATGCCATTAGTTAATATATTGACTTTTATATGTATTATACGTAACGTCAACGAAATTACGATTTCTATGTAGGTGTAATAAAGTTGTTCTTCTATATTGCATTAAATAACGCTTTCTGTTACTACATATAGTTACACATACTTAATCATACACTTTGTAAATGTAGTTGCTACTAAAGTGAATCACAATAAATCTGATAACTCTAATCGCATTTCAAATTTTTTACATTTTATTTTTACATCTCTCACATTTTTAAAAATTTAGAAATGGTAATTTTATGCCATCTACTGGTATTACACAACCACGGGTTATGGTTGGCCGATGAATCAATTGAGTTTGCTTCGGCAAGCCAACACCCAAAAAAAAGTTTTAAAACTCTCAGAAATGGCATATAATACAAGATTGTTGAACAAATACTATTAGATGAATATTTAAAAAAAAAACAACATATACCCTACGTATAACAATAGAAGAATTTAGTAAACCTTCACTAGAACATGGTTGTGTAATATTTCAAATTGTGATCATCTATAATTTATTAAATAATAGCATTCATTGTCCTTCATTAGCTGATTTATTGTATTTATGTATTTCTCAATAATTAGTTCAACAATTAAAAATTATTATAAAACAAATAATAAAATATGTACTAAGAATTAATAAAATTTTGTTGTTGTTCACTTATTTCAATCAAACATTGTGTTAATTTCTAATTTTTCAAACGCTTAATTTTATTTGTTTTTGTTTGTGTGAATTATTGAAGTTAGATATTTTTTTTATTTTTATGTATTTTATGTTTATATAGCAATTTCTTTTTGTTAATTAGAATTTACCCTATAATTAGTGTAAGTATAAGTTGGGAAAATAAAATAATTAATTAAATAAACAAATAAATATAGTAGATATGACTTGAAGAAAAACAAAATACTTGGAATATCGGTAATTATTAGCGTAAGGATTTTTGTAGAAACTCGAATGTTTATGACTATTTTTGTTAAGTTGGCAACAAATTTCTATGCCTATAATATTAGTGTATTTGACTTTTGTAATTCAAATGTAACCTTAGATATCTACATAAACAAAATTTTTTTCATTATATTTACCATTAAACTTTTATACCATAACCTGAAACGTAAATTAAAACAAAAATTAAAATATAGCCATTAATCAACCAATCAGTGTTACCAACTCATCGAATTATTACAAGTTTCACCTTACTATCCTGATAACAAACAAATTATTTTTATTGTATTTTAAAATTTAAATTTAATCACAATATACAGGTTTATACTGATCGTATGGGCCACCATACATAACACTTACATCACAATACAATATTTAAAATGTACTATACAAATAAATAAATTAATAAACAATAAATAAAACCATTGTTTTCTTATAATGTGCGTTTTTTCTTCGAAAAAAATTGTACTAAATGCTTAATGTTGAATCTTTTTGAATAGAGCTGAGGTACCTGAAGAATTAAAGAAATTTTTTTGCTTACCCATATTTGATTACAATGCTGTTTTTCTGACTTTAAGAACGATACCCTAATTATGGAAATAAGTGTGAATAAGAAAAGTTGCCTTGTTTAAATAATACCTATTTACTCAAACTCAGAGAGCCCACTCACACTCACGCACTACTTATAGCATTCAAACCTTACTAAACGGAGTTTGATATTAAAACGCTCTCTGAATTTGGTCTTAAAATGCCGCAATTGTTGAAACTACGTTGTAACTAATTTTTATTGTCAAATTTTCAAAATGTGTTTTAATTAGCAATAAAATCATTGATTGCTTCAACCATTGCGGGCTATGCCACACCATAAATTAGAGTCAATAAGTTTATGAGCCTTTGTTCGACCACTTTTACCTTTATTGACTTGATTTAAATTTGTTCTTAGCCAGCCATATTTTCCTAACTTTTTGTTTGCCATCTACCCATCGTTTTGTTTCTGTTGTCTCAGCTTTCACATTACTATCTCTTTGGCTCATCGATCACTTCTTGTATAGCAAATGAGTTTAGCATATTTCTATTTTAAACTTGTTATAATTATTCACTATCATGTCTTTTACTTTGGTTTTTTGTTTAATTTTTTTTATACGGTATTTAAAACATATTTCCAGCATAATTGTTTTAATAGGTTTTGTTTTATTTGTTGTTTATTGGTAGTTTTACAGTTGAACTTGCAACGTAAGTCATGCAACTTTCCATCCTACGTTGTAGTAATTGGTTTTAAAATTTCCCGCTCCAAATCAACTTTGATTGTTATTCGATTTGGATATTTTCTTTCCCCAATCGATAAAGGTCAATTTCAATTTCCGTTATTCATCTTCTTGCGGGCGATGCCATTTGCGTTACAAAAACCTCGTTGCGTTTTTTGCCAGCTTATTCAGTGCCATCGGAAATTATTGGAGTTGATTTTCTCAAAATGGTCAACATCCAGTAAGGGACCCAACATAACTTGATACCCAAGCATTGTTGTATAAAAAAAAATATCAAAAATTGTGGTGAAGCTTCTGCAGGTAAAATAAAATTATACCCGGCTTACAAAATTATAATACACATTTTTCTGTTAAAGAAGTTTTTTTTTTCTTTGTGTTTTTTTTTTGCTGTTGTATTTTTCGTTAATGTGTTCTTCCTATTTACTCATTACAACGATGTTTTGGACACCATAATGGCAACTGCTACTTGGCGAAGCGGCCAAGCTCTTGCGTTACGTCTTAGGCTGCTAGTCGTAGATGTTCGTTGGGGAAAACAAGCAAATACAGTTAAATTATTAATCGTTGCAACCGCCTAATCAACTGGACGATCCGGGGTTTGGTCAATCCTTACCGCAACCACCAACATTCATCTCAAATATCTGACCTTCATTTTAAAGTAATCATTTAATAGTGTCGTATCTCTGCAAACAGACTTTAAACGCCAGCAGTCGAGCGTTGTCGAGAAAAACCTGCCTTACATTGCGCTATGCGCTTAATTAGAATCATGTTGTCGTATGCCTTTAGCCCCAACTTTCTGTACGAGTCGTGTAAGAGTACATAATATGGAAATTTATCATTAGCCCACCGATTGTAGGTTTTTTCATTATCGGTACACGGATTGCAGGTGGATCTATTCGGAATGCGTTGTCTCTATATAACAGCAATCACATGGGAAGCTACAATTTTATAGTTAAAATTAACCACTTACATAACTGTTTGTTTTATATTATTGTAGATTAAACACAGTACTTGCATTACCAATTATAGGTTATAATGAAATCAATAACGCACCCTTGCATATGCGTTTGAACTACGAAAATTAAACAGTGGCGTACTATTTTAATTTATCTGAAATTTGTTGGATGATTTGAATTTTTGTGTGATATTACTACTGTGATTATCGTGAATTGTTTTTATGTAAAATTTTAAATATATAGGACGAGCTATTTGTGAGCTGCGTTTTTGTCTTATAAACCTGAATCACTGTACAGGTTTATACTGATCTTCTGGGGCACTATACATAACACTTACATCACAATACAATATTTAAAATGTACCATACAATTAAATAAATAAATAAATTTTGATTATTTTTTTGTGCGGTATAGAATGGCTACTAAGCGACTAATTCGTTGTTAGTTCTTTTTCCAGTTATCAGAACTTTAATACTTAATATCTCTGGACCAGTTTCTTATTGGTCTAAATCATACTACGCCCTCCTCTACGCTGAACGGGTACACTTTCTACCTTTCACCAAAACAAACTGCTAGTCTCCACACCATAACTCATCACTAGTAGTATATTAGTACTAAAGATCTTTCTACACTTTGCTGTAGCACTGGACAGGCTATGCAAACTCGTCTGTCAATTTTGGCATTCTAGTTTTCCTTTTCTAGCTTTATCCAGTGCTTTACGTAAACAAATCTAAATGAAAATGATTTAGGTGTCGGCCTTTATTTTGTTACGTTATTTTTGGATACGTCTTCTAATGCTAGAGTAGACAACTTTGAAAAATTGCATCTCCCAGTATTGCTCACTTTTTTTATTCGTATATGTTTGTTATTTGATTTATGGTAATCCTTACTTGCAACCTTGCAAGGTCGTAGATATATTTTAAGAGGTTTATATTTCGTCAACTTATTCAGGTTTCACTGAGCCTAACGCTTTGATCAATAAGGTGGGGACTAGTAGAACATTGTACTTAGCATATTTTTTTAGTTGACTATGTATTCTATTTAGTAATGTCTTCTCTAGCAGTTGATTTACCCAGTTAATGTATTTGCCATCGTTTTAGTTAGTAGCTTATATGGATGAGGTAAAAGTTATTGGTTTATTATTTCAAAACGTTTTAAGTTTTTTGCATTGGAACCATCGGACAAATCTTTTCCAAGGTGTGTGATTAAAGTCCTACTCACCTAGATTTGCATTTCCATTTAAGCTCGTCATATTGGAATAATGGGTATTTTTTTTCATCTTTTGCGTTGGCCTGACTAGTTAAATGTTCTTTTTAGTATATTAGTTTTGGTCTGCCCGGAAATTTTACTTTTACTTAAATTTTCAAACTAACTTAATTTTATCTACCTCACTGCAAAGGATTCTACGTCATGCTTCGCGCATTTTTGTTTGTGACCTACATGTAGTAGCCTTCATCCACTTAGACGGTTTGTGGTTAAATATTGAAATTCAGCGACTTGGTTTACGTTGTAATTTTTATTATACCCATTTTGTATACCAACCTTTATTAAATTTGTTCTTTGTAAAAACGAAAAATTTTCAGACAGTTTAGCTACCATAATCGTCTATCTTTATAAATACATCAAAATAAATGATTTTAAGAAAAAATCTCTTTGCCATATGAGTAAAAATGCAGCATATGACAATTATAGTAGACATAAGTAAAATACCCTTAGACCACTTTATATTGTTGATCGTACACGACATGACATTCTATACAATTAACAACCTAAATACATCAAAAATATTTTTTATACAGGTTGTCCTCATGGGCTACTATTGCTGTGGTAACTTAAAGAACAACAACTTTTTTTATTTTTTTTTTTTATAATAAAAAATACAGGTCCGTATTTGAATAAAGTAAGTTGATGGTAATATCTCGAAAACGTATAAATTTTCTTAAAACTTCAAAAATCCTAAATCTTTTTCTTTACAAATTTTTTGTAAAAATTATACTTTTGAATATATTTGATGAAATAGTTTTTAAGCAGTTTCTTGAAAAACCCTTAAGCTCAGGAAAGATTTTTTTTAAATCTAAAACCAGATTTTTAATATCCCCCAAAAACTGCAAATTTTGTCTAATTTGACCAACATTGTAGTTCTTTTAGTTACCAAGATAGCAATGGTGGCCCATGGCAATTAGGACAACCTGTATAAGAGATAAAAGTGCCATTTCTTTTTGTGCGAGAGAAATTTGCTCACAAGCAAAAGCAAGACTAACATCTTGAAGTTTCTTTGAAATGAGAATTCATAAGTTAAACAAAGTCGATAATACAGATTTTCATCAATTTAATGCAACAATTTAAAAGTGAAAGTCATGTTTACTGTTAGAGGTGAAAGTGTCACTTTCTCACATTGGCAACTATTACAATAATCCTTCTTTCATACAGGTATGTGTAAGAATAAAAAATTACATCATTTGTCATATTACCTATCTGTCAAAATTTTGACGAAACACATACTTTGAATTGATTTGAAATGTTGGAATACTTCTACTACGCAGAAATTGTGGTGTGGTGTATGAGAATACATTATTGGAATATCATAGGACATTACTATTCTACAAATGTCGACTATTACAACGTTTGTTCGACATTTGAGAATAGAGCCCAAGTAGATAAACTTTGCTTAATTTTACCTAATTTGCAAGTAAAATTACCTACTGTATATTTATAGTTAGTTTCACCAACCCGACTCAAGCAATGCTTAACCTTAAATAATGCTTAATGTCAGCAATATCCGGCATATGCTCTTTATCAATATCGTTATCTGATCATACATAAACTCACAAGTTTCATAAGCCTAATAGGATGCATCGGCAACTACAATTGTGTTTCGATTATTTGCAATGAGGTTTAGGTAAATTCTCAGGTATACTCAAAATCCACATCTGATCGATAACAGTGCCAACATTATTAGTGCTCTCATAAGGAATAGGATCATTCCAATTCATATTTCAACTATTGTTTTGATATAATTTTTAGTTTTTATTATTATTGGACCTAAAAGAAGTAGCAATTAGTATATTTGTGCAAGTACACTCATGAAATTTAAAACTTGGACACCACAATTTCTGTAAACAAAAGTTTGCACATTGTGAAGCGGGCTTAAGGGTATCATTTACAATTCTAACAGCAGGTAGTCTCAGCAGGGGTTATCTTATAGAAGGACTGTAGAATGAATCATTACACTAAGCACGTTTTAGAAAATAGGTAATTTACGTTGCTTACTTAATTTTTTCTTTAAAGAATATATTTGAAGGTATCGCTAATTAAACACCATAGCTCGATTAATTATCGAATCAAAATTTTGTTTAGGAAATGTTTACAAAATAAAATTAGAAATAATTTTGATTTAAAAACGTCTACAAGCAATAACTTTTAAATTAAATCAAAAACTAAACATGGTTATTTGGGTTGACTGATTATTACTTATTTTTAAATAAATCTAACCTACTAATTATTGTAAGTTATTAAAAAAATCATTAAACTCTCTATTCATAATATTTAGTCCTTACAAAATGTATATTTTATGACGTTTCATTTTTTCTGTAGTTAATATAAAAGTGAAAATAAAAACTAAGGCAATTCTTATTGTCAACGTATATATTTAGTTTTTGACAAGAATTTATTACATAATTATAATTAAGATACCAAGTTATAGTTTAAAATTAAATGAAAACTTTTTTTTAAATAAAGGTATTACTATATAAATAAATATAAGAAATCAATAATGGGTGTGACCTCCATTATTATTGATACATTCTTGGAGGCGTCTGCTCATTGACGCTATCAAGGTATCAATATAATTAATATTAATCGTTTCCCATGCGGTATCAATGGCTGCAATTAGTGCATTACGGTTTACTGGTATAAAATTTGGCCCTTGTTGTCTTCGGATAACAGCAAGTATTCGAGCCCAAACATTTTCGATAATGTTAAAATCTGGGCTTTTGCTGGCCAGGGTAACAGCTCCAAGTTATTTTCTCGTATCCAATTGCGCACAACCCGCGAAGTATGAATAGGGGCGTTGTCCTTTAACAACAAAAATACATTATGAAAATGTTAATTCAACAGATCCCGAACTATTTTTGGAGAAAGTATAGTGAAATAAGAATACTTACTTGTTGGAAAATATAATCTTCGTCTGGATAAAACACTTCGACTGAAGGTTTCATAATAGTTTCCAAAATATCTAAATACGCAGCAGAATCAAGACGTCCATCGATAGCCCAACAAACTCCTGGACCCGCGCGCTAACCCAACCCCACACATTCACAGAAAAATAACCACTTCGTTTTTAGGACATATGTGATTATTTTCGTAACGAGTTCCTTCCATTCTAAAAACTTTTAGTGGTCCATCGTTGCGGCTATTGAACGTTTTTTCGTCGCTAAAAATCACTCGATTCCAAAATTCCAAAGGTTCGTTCACATATCGCCTTGCAAATTCCAGACGACGTCTCATATTTTCGTCACTGAGAACTTCTTTCGCAGCAGCATTATACTTCTTTATTCCCATCTCCTTTAATCTTTTTGTGCAGTTATACGGCATCCGGAAAAATGTGTATCTGCTATAGCCCTGGAGTATGTAGCAAATGGTTGTTCTGTTACGTAATGAAACAACTCGAGATCTTGAGCACGTGTAGATACTTTAGGTCTACCACTTCCGATGGCTCTTTCCAAAGTGTGTTCAAGATTCCATTTTACTCGGTAATGCCCTACGGTGCTTTTTGGTATCTAACATACGTGAAATTTCACGCACGCTACGGCCCGCCGCTAATTCCGAAACAATCCGCGCTTTCAAATCAGCACCGAGATGAGGTGGCATTTTCACAACACTTGAAATTTTAAACTAAAATGGAATTTACATTTCTTACTTTATTTATTGGTTCACACTACCCCTTCTCAAACAGTAGGTAATTGTTTATTTATTACATACTTCTAATGACCAATGTAACAACCCTTAGAGCAATATGACTCAAAGGAAGTAAATTAAACAAGCAAGGATATTCTATTGTTATTGAAACTTATTCATAAAGTAAAAGCCATTTCCTTATAATGCTAATGGACAGGATTTTTTTTTAAGTATTAAGATTACAATAGAGGACTTATAAACTTTCGAAAATATCTAATTATAAATATTTACACTGCAATTGCGCTTTTCCTTAATAATTTCTTAGCAATAACATACACGTTCTTGGTTTTAAGTTGTCATAAATTTGATATGATATAAATTTGTGTTTCTAATATTACATCACAAACTAATCTTTATTCGCCAAAAATTGTTGCTTAAGTTGTAAAGCTTCGTACACACCTGAACAACAAACCGAGCAACAAACATAACAACGAACCGAAAGTCAAACAGAACGACAAACGATCTTTTATGATTTCCACAATCCGAACAACAAACGGAACGTTTGTGCTGTTCCCATAATTATTTTCAGTAGTTTTCAGTTCATATATATTTATTATTGAGAAGAGAAAATTGCGGAAAACAAGAAGATAGTGCCAACCAAATTTTTACGCACAAAGAAGAGTAAAAATTATAATTTACTTCGCTTTTTTTATTTTGGAAATTTCCCGCCCAAATGATGCTAATAGGGACATCATTTTTTTCTTGCATTCTTAAACACTGATTAATTTAAAACATTTTTCTTCTGTCAACTCCATAATATTACCTAAAACACAACAAACCCACAAAAGGGAGGACAAAATAAATAATTTAATTCTCCCGCATAAGTTTGTTCGCCGTTTTGTTTAGATTCGTCCAAACCTGCAAACGCATTCGCGCGCATTTTCTTTGATGTCGGAGAAAAACCGACAAGTTGCGGGAACGCCGCAAACCGTTCGTGGAACAATCAGGACTTGCGAATCTGTTCTAAAATTCGTACGTAGCACCGTCCAAATTAATGTTCCGATTGCCGTTCGGTTCGTTGTTCTGTTTGTTCCTCGGTTTGTTGTTCAGGTGTGTACGAAGCTTTACAATAAGCATATTAATATGAACTATATCTTATGAAAGGAGAGTTATGTAACTATAATTAACGACTTAACGTTACGTTAGTAGATTCCATTTACTATTTACACATATTTTCTTGGAACATTCGATAATTAACTATCGGGATATGATGACCCTATACTTCGCAGGTTGTGCGCAACTGGATACAAGCAAATAACTTGAGCTGTTACCCTGGCCAGCAAAAAGCCCAGATTTTAACATTATCGAAAATGTTTGGGCTCGAATACTTGCTGTTATCCGAAGACAACAAGGGCCAAATTTTATACCAGTAAACCGTAATGCACTAATTGCAGCCATTGATACCGCATGGGAAACGATTAATATTAATTATATTGATACCTTGATAGCGTCAATGAGCAGACGCCTCCAAGAATGTATCAATAATAATGGAGGTCACACCCATTATTGATTTCTTATATTTATTTATATAGTAATACCTTTATTTAAAAAAAAGTTTTCATTTAATTTTAAACTATAACTTGGTATCTTAATTATAAATTATGTCAAAAACTAAATATATACGTTGACAATAAGAATTGCCTTAGTTTTTATTTTCACTTTTTATATTAACTACAGAAAAAATGAAACGTCATAAAATATACATTTTGTAAGGACTAAATATTATGAATAGAGAGTTTAATGATTTTTTTAATAACTTACAATAATTAGTAGGTTAGATTTATTTAAAAATAAGTAATAATCAGTCAACCCAAATAACCATGTTTAGTTTTTGATTTAATTTAAAAGTTATTGCTTGTAGACGTTTTTTAAATCAAAATTATTTCTAATTTTATTTTGTAAACATTTCCTAAACAAAATTTTGATTCGATAATTAATCGAGCTATGGTGTTTAATTAGCGATACCTTCAAATATATTCTTTAAAGAAAAAATTAAGTAAGCAACGTAAATTACCTATTTTCTAAAACGTGCTTAGTGTAATGATTCATTCTACAGTCCTTCTATAAGATAACCCCTGCTGAGACTACCTGCTGTTAGAATTGTAAATGATACCCTTAAGCCCGCTTCACAATGTGCAAACTTTTGTTTACAGAAATTGTGGTGTCCAAGTTTTAAATTTCATTTAGAAAATAGTTTCAGAGAATCAAATTTTTTGAATGATTAACCAACCGTATCATCCATTAAATACCAAAAAATTGTAATGCCTGAGTTGGTTAGTTTTTGCAATTTTAACAATGTCGTCAGAGTATGTGTTACAAATACGATTAACTAGTTTTAAATTATTTTTGCGAATGGGAGTATCATATATGATTAAATTTGTGTAAGATTTGTTGAAGACATCTGTTAACTAAATCAAACACCACCGCGGTACTATATGTTACAGTATTTAATTTATAACTGTCGTTTATCTATGTAGTTAACTTCAAGACTTTTTGAAATATCTTATATTGGGGTGCATTGAATAAGTATTTTTGTCAATATACTAGATTCTTTCTGTATTAAATGATGAATTATGTACCAATAATATTTACGATAACTATTATTGATTTAAAATAACCTAATGCATTATTTTTTTTTTAATGTGGCGTAAATTTGGAGTGAAATTACATTAGTTTCAGATTTCACGTAAAAGTCTAACAGTGAGTTTATCTACATTAATAAGTCCCCAAACGAAAATAACTAAAAAGAAGCACAGTATTACAACGCTGATTTTAAACAAAATTTTTATTTTACTAATTGTTTGAATCACACCCATTTCTTTGTTTTCTCTGAAAAAGCAAACGTACTTTGAATATGCAAATAATTATGATCCTATACGTGTTTAAAACAATAACTGCTGCATTTTATGTATATTTGAGAATCTGAAACATATTATTATTAAAATTTATAGTGAAACATCACGCAACTTCGTTGTACATTTTACCATACCAGTCTTTCTGGACGTATGACATAACTATAGTTATAATTTATTTCTATTTGGTACTTTGTGCAGTGCAAAGTACCTTATATATCAACATTCTACTGTAGCACATTTTTTTGATCTTGTTTATTTTGTTTACATGCTAACATTTATTATAATTTTATAACAGAAGAATAATGCTTACTATAAACAGAAGAATAATGTACGGCTACTATTTTATTATTAAATTTCCTAAATATATCTGTTACCAATAACTATTGAAATTAACTAACTAATTTAATGTAAATACAATGTGACAGTAAAAGTAAGAAATTATCACTTGCGTCAGATAAATTACAACAATACATTTTTTCCATAGTTATATAATAATAATTATTGAACATTGTCAAAACAATTCTGCTCTATAACGATAACGATTCATAATAATTCCTCTGTTCTTTGATATACAGTAAAACCTCTAAATAGCGGTCACTAAAATTTGCTGCAAAACTGACCGGTAGATGGAGATGGTTGTTATTGGGAAGAAAAAAAATATTTGTATGCGTTGTTTATTAAAATCTTTTAAGTATGGAACATAATACGGTTCGCTATAGGGTACTATATATCTGCATTAAAAATAACTATAAATGTGCTGATGCAATATTAAATAATTAGACAATATAATAATGGAAGAGTTATACATATTGAATACATAATACATAATATGTATCTATTTTCTAATTGCTCGTTATACCTATTACAATAATTAATTACATACATATACATACCATTAAATTACATTTTTTGTAAAATATTTTTGTATTGATGTTTGTTTTACATTTTTAAGTTTAGTTTGTAAAACAGAAGATTCACATTTTGATAAAATTTGAAGAACTTCTACCGCTAGCTCACTCTTATCATTAGAAAATAGAAAACTTTGCACATCTCTTTTTTTTTAGTTTTTCACACAATTCATCCATATCTTTCATGTTTGACGTAAAAACTTTGGATGTCTTCTGCACCACTTTCATTGTTCGAATCACAGCCTTCACTATAGTGTGATTCACTGATTATATCTTGAATTTTCGGTTAAAATATCACAATTAATAGATGCATAATTTCCAAGGCTTACACGTTGATTAGCTTCTAGTAATACAGGAAAAAGCTAGGCTAGTGGAATTTTGTCTTCTTTATCAAAATCTTCTTGCAAGACCTTTTCTGAGAATCCTGTTTTTGCAAAAACATTTAGCAATTGTAATAGGCGATACGTTTCTCCAGGCTACTGATAATTAAACTAAAGTACTAGTTAAATTGATACTTTGTTCCCCATTTTCAAAAGGACGTTCGGTATTTGTGAATGTTAGCAGCTTTTTAATTAAAAACCATCTGAAGGCCATCTTAAAGTTTTGGATAATTCCTAGATCCAGTGGCTGGCAATGGAATGTGGTGTTTGGGGGTAGAAAAACAATGTCCACATTTTCAAGAGTCACTTTGGGATGAGACGTGGCATTATCCAGAAATAATAAGACTTCTCTATTTTTTTTTATTTTTTCATTAAATTTTTTTAAGCCAGGAAGTCATATTCTCTACCGTCATCTAAGCTTTTTCATTAGATACCCATTCTAAGGGCAATTTGTTGATATGAGAGGCTTTAAAGTATCTTGGGTGCTTACTTTTTCTCCATGATTAACGAATTTTCCTTATCACCTTCCATATGTGTACAAAATAAAGTTGTCAATCTTTTTTGTTTTGCAGTTGTTTTCTTTTCTGCTCTTTCTTCAAATAGCTTTTTAAATCAGCATTTGTTTTTTAGAAACCAGATAATATGATTGTTTCAATCAATAAATTATCAAAAGAAAAACTGCAAATTTTAATTGCAAATAATATTAATCGAATACAAAAAATGTTGTAAGAGAGAACAATAATCGCCACATTGCAAATAAATAAATTTCAATTTTGGGACTGTACACGTTCAGGTATGGATTTTCACCTGAGGGGTTGACCCGTGAAACATCTCTGGCATCCAAATAAATTAATAAATGTCAAAAACCAGTAATACAGTTACTAACCCACGGTTAAAAGGAAAAGCTGTAAGTAAAAGGAAACGATCTGATAAAGAAAACCAAATCGGAGAAGAATCCGAAAGAGAAGTATTTCAAAAGAGCAAGAAAATAATGAGATCTTCACAAGACAAGCAAACATATTCAGAACAACAAAATAGAACTCAAAACATAGATATGGATAATTTAGAAAAACTCATAATAGGCCTATCTGAACAAATAAAAGAAATTAAAATAGATACAGGTAGCACAACTAAAGCAATAGATAACATAAATAAACAGCTAATAAATTATGGCGAGGATTTAAGAAAACTAAAAGAGGAATTTAGTAACAAGAAAGAAGAATGGATTAAAAAAAAACAGAATTAAATAAGAAAATTGAAACAATTCAAAAAAATTAGAGAACCAGGAAAGAAGAGAGAAGAAAAATAATATAATATAGCGGATGGCCGAATAATATAAATAAAACACCAGTACAACATTTTATTTTTCCACCCTCCCTGTACATAACATCCGATCCCCCCTACGACCCATTCACCAACCTTCTAGCCATATACGCGGAATTAAAAATACTACACAGTTCGCCCATCGAAAGTTATCGTCCCGATCACATAGCATACAAACAAAATGGTTACATACATCAACCAAAAACATTAATATTAATTATACTACAACATGACTAACCTATTCTTATATAATAAACTGAGATAAAAGTTAACACAACCACAACTTCATATTTTCCGGTGCGCAGACACCTTCAAACGGTTTTTGTGTCACTTGAAAGTTTTCTACGTCCGTTATCAAATACCTATCGTTCCCTAAAACGTTTTTTATTTCGTAGGGTCCCCTATATTTGGGTATCAGTTTTTATTAACGCCAGGGGTGACGTCCACATTTTTAATCATTACGAAATCACCCTCTTTATACGCATGTGGAGTCGCATGTCTCCTGTCATAATACTTTTTATTATATTCCTGTACTTTGGCATTTTTAATTCAGCATTTTCCCTAATTATGTCTACACTATCGATTACATTATTAATTTCTAAATAATTTCTAAGATTGTCAGTCTTGTGACGTTGATTTGCTCCAAATAAAAGCATTGCAGGAGAATTCCCTATAGAGCGGCAATAAGAATTATTTATAAGCAAACTCTACTTCCGGTAAACAAACATGCCACTTATTTTTTAAAGTAGCTAATTTAGAAAGCATTGAGTTAAATCTCTGTTTATACGTTCTATTTGTCCGTTCGATTTGGGCGATGCCGCAGCTATTTTAACGTGTACTACACCATGTTCCTTTAAAACTCCTCGAATTCAACTGATGTAAAACAAGATCCGCGATCAGATATTATCCGGAGAGGTCGACTATAATTGTTAAAATAATCCTCCAATTTCTTAACAACTTCTGAAGTTTTAGTAGACTTCACATCATACAATTTAACAAACTTAGTATAGGCGTCTATAATTTCAAAAATATATTTTTGTTTGTTGGCGTCTTTTCCAAAGGGCCATAATGATCTATATGAATAGTGACAAATGGTTTATTGCCTTTAGGATACTATGTAATACGGAAGGTATTTTCCCCATGCAATGGAGAATATGTAAGGCATGGAATGCAATTATTTATATAGAGTTTAACTTTCTCCTTTACATTAGGAAACCAATACACCTGTGACAAGTACTCAATAGTTTTGTCAACCCCAATGTGACCCAGAGCATCATGGCAATTAAAATTACTTTGTCCTCCATAGAACAAGGAACATAAAATAAAATCGGTCTCCCTCTTTCTATACACTAACCCGTTTTGAAGTTCAAATTGCTTATTCTCCTGTTCGGCTAAACCTATTTTTATTCTGCTAATCTCTAAGTCTAAATTTTGTGCTACTGACAAATTTTGTTCAAATGTATTTTCCTCCAACACCATAACTGTGTTAACACGACTAAGTGCATCAACATGCCGCATTTTGTCCCCTCCCTATGTTCTAACACATAATTGTAATTCTGCAATATTAAGGCCCATCTATTAATACGCGGGTTAATCTCCTTTTTATTTAATGCTAATTTGATTGAGTTACAATCAGTAATAATTTTGAATTGTATCCCTAATAAATAAACTCTAAATCTATCCAACGCATTAACAATAGCTAGCATTTCCAGCTCATAGCTATGGTAGCGAGATTCTACTTCGCTCGTTCTCTTACTAAAATAAAATACTGGCTGAAATTTGCCACCGTGCTGCCTTTGCAACAAAATAGCGCCGTACCCCTTGGTACACGCATCACAATGTAGCTCTGTTTCCAATTTTGGCGAATATATAGCGAGAATCGGAGCTTCAACTAGTTTGTTTTTAAAATGTTAAATGATTGCAACTGCGCTTCTCCAAAATCAAATGTACTTCCCTTTCGCAACAGATCATACAAAGGTTTTGCTAATACTGAGAATGATTGAATAAATCGCCTAAAATAACTAACTAATCCTAAAAATCTTTGTACTTTTAAAACCGAATTTGGAACTGGGTAATTTCTAACTGCCTCTACATTTGTAGGGTTCGGGCTAATCCCATCGGCATTAATAAGATACCCTAAGTAAATCGTTTCAGTGTACATAAATGAGCATTTGTCCAAACGTAATTCTAACTTATTCTTATTTATTAAATCTAAAACTAATCTCAAAATATAGATATGTTCTTCACTCGATTCTGTGGCAATTAGAATATCATCTAAGTAGAGTAAGATTTTTTGTTCCCTAAGTAAATCGTTAAAAATTCTATTAATAAATCTCTGGAAAACAGCCGGTGCATTTGTTAAGCCAAATTCTTAAAAATTCAAACTGTCCTAATTGGGTTATAAAAGAGGTATACTTGACAGACTCTTCCGACACCTTCACGTGGTGAAATCCATTTTTTAAATCCAAACAAGTAAAGAATTTTTTCCCTTCAATAAATCTAACTGATCATCGATCAACGGTATGGGATAATGCTCCCTCACAGTAATTTTATTTAGCTCCCTGTAATCAATACATAATCTTTTGGTGCCATTCTTTTTATTGACTAGGACAATTGGACTGCAATACGGCAAAAACTAGGCCTAATAACATTATCTTTTAACAAGTCATCAATAATAGTTTGCAATTCTTGTTTTTCTGAAAAGTAACTTTCTTGGCCGGAATGAAAAGGGTTGCTCATGTTTCACTACGATATTCATCTCAAAATTTAACTCAGGTTCACAAGGTTTCTTTGCCTCAACATAATCATTTGTCATAATTAATTTTAATTCATTTTGGGTTGAAAAATCTAAATTAGGGTTTACATCTAAAGAAACACTATTCATGGTGTAGTCTATCAACATTATTTCACTTATCGTATCGTCTAAACTTGAATCATTCGTTTCACCTGAAGTGCATGTAATATTTATTTGATCGCCTAGCATAATGTTAATATTAGGTAGATTTGTGAAATTTCTACCAAGAATCGCAGGAAACGACATAGTACCATTATCGACAACATAAAATTGAATTGGTACACTAACATTATTAACCAAAACTTTCCTATCATAAATTCCAACGATATTTAAACTTACACCGTTAACCCCAAAAACTGCTTATTACTTAATCTACTTATATCTCTAGAATAAACATGCATGGGCAAATATTTTTCCCTGATCATGCTAATAGGACTACCTGTATCAAGCACCGCATTGACTTTTACAGCACTCCCATCTTCATCGATCTGCAATTCTACAGGTACTTCATAGGCCCTATGGGTGTTCTCCGTAACCAACATAGTGGTACTATCTGCTGTCGCAGCCTGTCGCCTCTCGGTTGCTGCTGTTGGTTGTCGTGTTTCTTGAGATTGCTGTCTCCAGTCTGATGGCTGTGGCCTACGGTCATAATTAAATCTTCTGATGCCGGATGGTTGTCTCCAGTCTACTCTTCCCGTTCTCGTTGACGTCGTTGCGTGTCTTCCTTCTGGACAATCTCTTCGGATGTGGTCTCTGGAACCGCAACCGTAGCAACATCCACGTTCCCTCTGTGGATGTGGGCAATTTGTCGAAATGTGACCATCCATATTACAATTGAAGCATCGGGTAAGTTGTGTCAAGCCGACACCATATGCACTAGGTTGTCGAGGTGGTTGCCGTACTATCGGCGCAACACCCGCTGTTCTCTCATTTGCGGTAATTTCATTCATTTTTTGTTAACAAATCACCTAAGTGACTAAAGTCTCTCATACGTGCCATTGCCTGCAAGTGCGGATTTTCAAAACCATCGATTATATAACTGATTAAATTGTTTTCTCCTATGTTTAGTTTGTTCCCCAAAAGCACCTTGTCCGTGTAATAACTTGAAAACTTTTCGGTTTTCTTCCAACGCCTCGCTTCAAACTTCCGCGTCAAACTTATAATGTCTTCTTTAACGCTAAACATGTTTTTCATCTCTGCTTTCAGCTCTTGAAATTCTAAACATACATACTCTGGCTTGCTATGGAACCACGCTAATGCACTCCCTTTAGTTTCGATATTACACTTAATAGAAGTTTATTATCGTCTACCTCGAATCGTTCTTGAATTTTGTCAATTCTAGCGAACCACTGATTGATGTCTTCATCGCTGTTTCCGCCATATTCGGATATTAAATTCTGCAGTTCTTTATTGGATACGCGATGGGCTTCCGATATATTGACGGCCCTTATAGTGGTAGCCACTAATTCTTCAAGCGTTACATTCAACGAACCATGTGCGTTGCTGCTTTCTTCCGCCGAATTCATTTTAATCGACTTCACGAAAATAATTCACCAAAACAATACTAATAACTAACACCAATTGATTCCTCGAATCCCACTTCTGAAAATTATAGCGGATGGCCGAAATAATATTAAATAAAAACACCAGTACAACATTTTATTTTCTCCACACCTCCTGTACATAACATCCGATCCCCTGTCCTGAGCGACCTCATTGCAGCCAACCTTCCAGCTATATAATGTACGCGGCAAATTCAAAAATACTGATTACAATAATAATAAAAGGAAAGGACTTCAACGGCAAAAATGCAAAGCGGGACGTAAAGGAAATCATAGAAAAAGAGATAGGAGTAAATGTAAAAATAGAAGATGCATATAAAGTAGGTAAAAAGGAAACAATGATGACAGTAGTAAAACTAGATAATTTCGAACAAAAGATAGAGATAGCAGCTATTGGAAAAGTAGCAAGAGATGAGAAGAGCAGAGGAAAACAAACAAGAATAGGATACAAGAAAATCGAAATCGACGGAATTAGATATAAATGGAGTGACAAAAATGGAGGTAACCTAAAACCAGTTGAAAATCATCTGCCAAAAAACTAAACGGAGTAGTAAAGGTCGGATTATCGGTAACGAAAACTGGCGTGAGTAAGGATAGGAAAGCAAAAAACCAAGGCAAATTAAAAGACAAATATGAAGAAAAGATATCTAAACGAAAATACTAAAATAATAGCCAACTAAATGAGAAAGATATAGAGGAACTGAAAAGGAAAAATAAAAAGACCAAATATGGAACCTGGCAACCTGGAATGTAAGAGGAATAAGTGAAAAAGAAAAGAAATAATAAATGAAATGGAAAACGTAAATATTGCAATACTAGCAGCAAGAAAAAGGGGCAAGGGATAATTCAACTAGAACAAAATTACCTAATGATATACAGTGGTGTATCAAAGAGCAAAAGGAGGTGCAGCATGTATTATAAAACAAAACTGGGTGAACAAGGTTTACAAATGGTCATGTATAAATGAAAGATTAAGGTCAGTAGAACTAAGTGAAGGCCAACATAGTTTAACAATAATAGCAAATTATGGGACAAATGAAGATGACAACGTAGAGAACAAAGACAAATTTTGGGATAATTTAACAACACTTACGGAAGAAAGTAAAGGAGTTTCAATAATACTAGGTAATTTTAATGGCAGAATGGGGAAGAAAAATCTGCATACAGCAAAGGTACTAGGTAAATACGGAGAAAAAAAAAGAAATAATAATAGAAATAGAATAATCGACTTCTGCAGAGAAAACCAATACATTGTTACAAACTCATTTTACGAACATAAGGAGATTCATCAATATACTAGGGAAGTTAAAAATAGAAAAGAAAAATCAATAATCGACTATATACTAATAGAAAAAGGCAAAGGAAAAATGATAAATGACGTTAGGGTAATAAGATGTCTTAAAATATACAGCGATCACTACTTGCTGATGGAGAAAATTTGGCACACTGGTATAGAAGAAAAAGAAAACAAGAAGAAAAACTTACTTAAGAGAAAGGTATACGAAAAAACTAAAACATATAAACTGATGGAGGAAGAATATGGCAGAAGGTACTAAAAAGTAATTAGGGCGGAAGCACAAAAGGTAAAAAAAGAATTCACCAATGAAGACTTAGAAGGCAAGTAGGAAATATTCAAAAAATACTGAAAGAAGCAGCAAAGGTAGTGTGTGGAGTGTGTAAAAGAAACAATCAACAAAAATTGGAATGAGAACATAAACAAGAAAGTCAAAATAAAGAAATCAAAATGGAAATATTATCTAAGCAAGAAAACGCAAAAAACATACCAACAATACAAAGATCAAAAAACAAAGTGAAAAAATAATAATGGTAGCTAAAGAAAAGTCATGGGAAAACTTTGGGCATAAAATGGAAAGTAACAGAAAAGGAAATCAGAAATTATTCTATAGAGTCCTTAAGAACCGTGGAACAAACAAAAGACAGATACTACATCGAATTAAAAATAACGAAGGTATACTTTTAAACACGGAAATAGAAGTGATCAACAGATGGAAAGAATATTTTCAAGAAATACTAAAATCGGAAATCGATACCAGAATACAAAACACTATGGAAGACGAAGAAGAACAAGAGTTAGGAGAAGAACAAGAAGAAGTCATGCACTGGGTCATGACGGAATAGTGGGAGAGATGTTGAAAACTATGGGCGAAGAAGGCACAAATTTATTTCTAGATATATGTAAAAAAACATGGCACTTTGGGAAAATACCTAAAGACTGGGAGGTAAGAATCATAATACCATTATATAAAAAGAAAGATAAAAGTTGCTGCGAAAATTACCGAGGAATAACATTAATTAGCATAGCATGCAAGGTATATGAAAGGATTCTAGAACAAAAAATAAGGAAGAAAATAGAAAAACAACTAATAGACTCACACAGCGACTTTCGGAAAGGACACAGCATTTAAGATCATATATTCAGTATAAAAGAATTAATAGCGAGAATAAGAAAACAAAATAGGCAGGCATATCTGGCATTTATAGATCTAGAAAAGGCTTTCGACAGAGCACCAAGAGAACAGATTTGGCAAAGTTTGGAAAGAAGAGGAGTAGTAAGGAAATTAATTGAAGCAACTAAAAGCCTTTACAAAAACTGTAGAAATTATGTAAGAACAAGTCACGCGCAATCAGAAGAGTTTGGCACAAGTAATGGCCTGCGACAGGGTGGGGTATTAAGCCCGTTACTATTTATAGTAATAATGGACGACATCATTAAAACATGTAGAAAGAAAGTTACGTATCTAAACATTGGATATAAGAAATTAGAAATGATAAATATCTCAGAATGTGCTTTTGCAGATGATGTGGTGATTTTTGCACCAAAAGAAAAAGATCTACAGAGAAACCTTGAAGTATGGAAAGAGTGTTTAGAAGAGTACAACATGAAAATAAACGTAAATAAAACAAAAGTTATGGTAATTGCAAAACATCTAACACAGACTAATATACAAATAAATAAAAATAAAATCGAACAAGTGGAGGACTTTATATATCTAGGAAGTCAATATAAATAGAAATGGAAAGCATGAAGCAGAAATAAATAAACGAATAGATAACACATCTAAGATATATTATACGTTATACAACACTATTTTGAACAAGAAAGAGATTACGAGGAAAACAAAGATCATGGTGTATAAGACAATGTACCTACCGACGCCGACATTTGGAGGGCATCGCGGATAATAAACAAAAGACAGAAAAGCAAACTACAGATCATGGAAATGAAAAACTTAAGAAAAGTGCTAGGAGTAACCAGAAGAGATAGGATTTGAAACCAAACCATTCGGGACACATTAAAGGTGGATTCCTTGTCAGTGGTAATTAAAACTCGACAGTTGCAGTTGCACCATTACGGTAGAAAAGGTTTTGATGATAATATATATATATTTATTTTTTACAATATCGTTAACTTGTGTTTTTCCAACATTAAATTTTTTACCCAATTTTCTAGCACTGATATTGAACTTTTCTTTTTCCACAATTATATCAATTTGCTCTTTAAGAGACAAAGGTTTTCTTTTTAGCGACGTTGTAATTTTTCTGTACGTCTATATGTAACACCACTGTTGAACATACTAACTCAAACTATGTACGCAAAATACAATTTTTGGGGTGAGCTTAATTAGACTTTTAATTGCATTTTTTCTGTAATGACTGTGTATTGTAAATCAAACAAACTCTTTAAATTCGTTCTTAAATACCTGTAATTACTTAAGCCTCACACAATGAAACAATTATATATTATGCACAACTTGAACGCTAAGTTATTGTCTACTAATGACTTTACTTAAGAATAACCGGAAATGGAAGGTAGAATTACATGTATTTTTCCAAGATAGTTTCAAATAAGTGGCCGTGGTCGTTATCGAGAGGTGGTCGCTATTAGAAGGGTCATTAATATGAATATTTCTGTATAATTAGTTTTTAACTTAAAAAATTTGTCGGTTTTAGAAGTGGCCGTTTTTAAGAGGTGACCGAAAATAAAAGTTTTACTGTAGTTATTTACGAATCAAGTTTTGAAAGAACTTTTTCTTACATGAGCGCATTTAACGCATCGAGCAAACAAAGTAAGCGAGTGATTTAATAGCGCGAATCCTAGATTAATCTTCTCGCAAGAGGTTTCTACAATATTTTTGGTATCAAGCAAATCTTCCGTTAATAAATATTAGCAACCGTTTTACAATAATGTCAAACTCTAATATAACTCTTGCTTTTACTGAATGTTACTAATCTAGAGTCCGAATATCCACTGACTTAAAAATACGAAAACACAAACTGGGGACGTGTATCTTTCATGCTTTTAATTTCTACATACAAAAAAGCTTACAAAAAAAAATACGTTTAGTTCTGAGAAAGATTATCAATCTGCAAATTTAGAATTTAACCGTGGTTCGTAGTCGTGTACTGTTGAGCTAGTTAAAACAAAATATTACTTTATAAATGCGATAACTTTCTTAAAACAAACAAATACTTTATTAACTCAGCAAACCAAACGGCGATATGAGTTAAATGATTCTAAAAAAACTCCGATAGTGACTACCAAAATAAGCATTTTTGAAAGTTTTATTGTGCAAACATTGAAGATCAGGATGAAGGTATTTGGTACCACAGGTATATACTGGTCTTCTGGGGTACCATACATAACACTTACATCACAATACAATATTTAAAATGTACCATACGAATAAATAGATAAATACACCACGCAACTATAAAATGAATTGAAGCGGCAACTACGTCGAAAAGTAGTTTAATGATGTATCACATTGTTTCTTATACAATTGTCTTGAGACCTTCTTTCATTTAACGACCAATCAAACATTGAAAAAACTCATAACCGTAGCATTTATATGTCATGAAAATAAAGTAACACTTAAGTATTGTCAGTTCAAACGTTTAAAAATCCACTTAATTTTATCTGTTTGCATGTCTGCAACAGGAGTTTCTTAGCAGTTACACAACTTTTGAGAAGAAAATATGAAATGCTTGGTACCAGTTTATTTTTCTGACTGTGTATCACATCTAATCTTTGAAAAGTACAAATCAATTTTGATAAAAATTACATTTGTTTCATCGTCCAGGGATAATCCCACTTTATTTCCTTGTTGAAGGTATTCAAAACACGAATTCTTAGTGTCAACTTTTTGAGAAAAGTAGGTTTTTATTTCAAATTTTATAAATCGCAATTCAATAGTTAACTTTGTTGGAATCTTTCCGTGTATGTCGTTAGTTAAAGTAAGTAAATTGTGAAGTAATGATTGTCGAAGCTACAAAAAACCGTAAATACGACGATCGCTCATATAGCAATGTTTTTTTAGTTTTATTTATGTATAAATATAGAAAAGAAAATCCGTATCTAATAGCTTGGCAACCACAAATGGTTTTTTCTTTGTTTTGTTCTTTTTCTCCTGGTTTTTCTCTGGGCGTAAATCCGTGTTTGGTTATTATCTAATTAAAGTGTCTATATGATATATCGCTGTTCGAAACTGATTCGTCATTGAAAGTACGACAAATTTTTGGGAGTAATTTGTTCCGAGCATTTTAAAATTTTAGATAAAGTGTGACTATGACTTTGGCACAGGTAATTTCTTATGTCTTTGTAAACATAAGCTAATAAACGTCAATTGATTGTCAGTGTTTATCAAATTTATATGGAACATAAAAGATTTATTATTGAATCTTACTTCCGTAAGGTTGTGACGGCATTATTTTGCAAATAATAGATTTATAAACCATTTTCTTCCTACAGTATAGACAGCCGCGTTTACACTCATGCGTTTAAATATCAATTTTTGTATTGAAAAATCTTCTGGAAATTTTACTTATTTGAAATTGCCAGTTTCGATAATTTATCTGCATTTGCTCGCAAAAGTTACACCTCATTTCCTATTTGCTGATTGTCGTGAAAAGGTGTACATGGAAAATGTTGTCTAAAAATTGAACAATTAGATATGTGTTTTGTAATATCGATTGAAGTAAAATTATCCCATTCAAATTAGGGAATAAGTCTTCGACTAATGTTCCTGTGTAAGTACTTTTTTTTATTTTTTTTGTTTTAATAAAATATTTGCTATTACGGATTCTATCAATTGTAAGCATTTTTTCTTTTTTGTTGGTTTTCCTCTTTGGCTTCTTCTGCTGGTCACTTCAGACGTACTCCGTTTGTAGTTCATCAATAGATCATTAATTATGGTTATGCTAGCAAGGACAATATCGAATTGGTTCTGGTATATTACCAACGTTAGAATTTCAACCTACCTTGGAACTACTCTTCTGGTCAAGGACCCACCCAAGATAAGCCCGTTATCTGGTTCTTTGTAAGCAGCCCAGCAATTGTTATCAACGGAGTCCATTTTAGTTTTTCCTTTTTTTCATTGGATAATAACATACTAGATTTGGATACGAATGATGGCACATCTGCCAATTAACTGTCAAACACCCAAGATTTTCTATTTATACAAACTAAGTTAATTCTTTTATGCATGTCATTCATAAATTTTGTAGTGTTCTATGTATACGTACCGCGGCCGTAAGTTTAGCAACGTACCTTTTTGGCGCTGTATAGATAATTTTGTAAACTAGAAAGATTTTTTTAAGTACCTGATTAAGTTTGTGCGCTTTTAACCTATTTAAATAATTGGCCAAGGTCCAATACTCTCCGTAATTGTTGTCAAGTACATTCCGAACAATATTTGCCACGTGAACTCGATGAATTGCTTGCATGAAATAATCGGTGCTACGACTGTCAAAGGTGTATAATACGCTAACTTATTTGGGACGTTTGTGCTTTGAATTATAATTTGTGCCTTAACTCGCTCTCGTCAATTATTATTATTTTATAACTATATTTTGCTATTAATTCTAAATGATATTATTTATTGGTGTGTCTATGTATTTCTATGTGTGTTGATCAAAGTCTAATCGCTATAATAATATACATATTTCTATCAACGTACGGTTTGTTTCTGTGTCTAGGAGTTCTTAGTAGCTCAAGAATATCTCTTATACGAAATCCTAAGGGGTACCGTATCATTCTTCGTGCAGTGTAAAAGCCTTCATTTCGAACAATTCTCAATAAGCTCACGACCACTTCCAACTAAGAGGAACTGCCGGCCAGGCTTTCTAGCTCTGCTATATTGTCGGAGTTTGTTTACAAATAAACCGTAACAAGGTGTTTTCAATAATGGCGAGTAGGCATACAACACTGTTGCTTGTTTGGTCGAGTTTCAATTAAGATTTAGATGTGCCGTATATTCAACCAACAATATGCATTTTGTTATCAAAGACATAAAAATAATTTGCTACTGTCAAATTCATAACCATACCTTATCTAAAAACTTCATGATTAAATAGTACAATATGCAATTTGATTTTAACTATATCCTCGGTGGATAATTATCTGCATTTTAAAAATTTTTTTGTATCTTCTTTCTTACTAGCAAATGTTACTACAAAAAATTCTTTTTTTGAATAGTCGTCGGCATGTCAAAACTCGTTTATAGTCGTAAAGGAACACTTGGTCTCTGGTCTTATTCTGGCATGCCCAGATATTTCTTTACCTTTATGTATTCAGACCAATGGTTCTGAATTTGATATTGGTGCCGTTATCAGTCAGTCAGTGGATGAGAGTGAAAATGTAATTTGTTATCTCAGCCGTTTGCTGACTAAGGGTAAACGTAACTATTATATTACTGAAAAAGAGCTTTTCTCTTTACTATGGTCGATTGAGAATTTCTGCCAATACGTAGAAGGATCTCACTTGACGATAATTACAGATCCCCGTTCCTTAAAACTGGGGAATTTTCTTGTTACAAAGCATTACATAAATAAATGGCGCAGCATACACAATTACTGTTATTTACGAAATAATGTTACCCCACATGTTGCCGCAATTATTTGTTAGACGAGGTAACAACACTGCGGCAACACCAAACATTTTTTTACTGTGACAACACAGTATAATGTGCTAATTTCACTGTTGTGAAGAATAAATACCAGAGAATAAGGCATTTCAACGCTTTTGCCAAAATGACGTCTGTGGGGCAAACACTAGCGCAATCTATGCAAAAGTGTTTAAACTGTTTCTGTAAGACATATTTTTTTAAAATGTGGCGGTTACTGTGTTTTTGGCACAAAAACAATTCTTGTTCATCAAATTTAAACCTTAATTTTTTTTAGATATACAATAAATATATTGAGGCATGACATAAGCTATTGAATTATGTGATAAAACAAGTAATTAAATGTATAAATTTGTGTTATGTAAATGAAAAGTAAAAATGTAGATATAGCTTACTACATTATTTATAAAGGGTTTAAATCGTGATATAAAAATAAGTGCGGTAAGTTTATTACATTTTATAGCTAGACGGAAAATTTTAAAATTTACGCATAAATTCCCTAATCTTAATTTGGCTGACAAATTTCCAAAATTTTTTAACCAGTGATTTTTTCGTGATTATCTAAGAAATAAAAAAAAAAAAAAAAAAAAAAAAAAAAAAAAAAAAAAAAAAAAGATAGTAATACCCTAAGAACAAAAACAAATATACAAATAAAAATAAAAACCTTTCTGTGTCATTAGTTCAAAAATAAAACATAAAGTGTAAAGATTTATTCCTAGCTAATACACGTCTATGTCAATTACAAATTTTTTTTTTAATTTTTTTTTTTTTTTTTTTTTTTTAAAAATAAAAATTATTTTAAAAATAATAAAAAAAGCCCCTCCTTTTTCCTTTCTTCTTTTCCCAACAAAAACAAATTTTTTAAAAATTGATCTTTTTTTAATTCACCATTGGGATATTCTAAACAATAAAAAAGAAAGTACAGCATCCACTTAAATTATAAAAAAATCTCACATTTTAACCAATAATTTAAAAATTAAAAAATAAAAAGTAAGATATTCCCACTTATTCTCAACTTATGACAAAAAAAACAAAATTGTCATTTTTCTTTTTATTATAACTTTTTTACTTATTTAATAATTTTTATGAAACTTACTAGATTTACATTTTTGACCAGCTGCTTTTAATAAGACTATCAAAAATTTTGTAGGTTCACTCAAAAAGTCAGTTTTTAAACGGTTACTTTTGTTTTCCTTATGGGCGCCATATTAGATAATTGATTTTTATTAATAAATAATAAGTGGTTAAAATGTGCGACTTTTCTTTAATTTAACCTATGCTGTATCTCCCACCGCTTAGAATATCTCAATGGTGAGCTTCTAGAGAGTGACCACCCTGTATACTCGTTATCAATTTTTTTAAGAAATTATATCTTTTCTTTCTGGTAGTAACGCTAGAGATGGTCACTTTTAGAGACACATATTGCAATGGTTTGATAGTGTGTGGTCACTGTTTGTGTCATTTTAAAATTGTAACAGGCTTGACATCTACCCATAGTTACTGGTACGTATTTGCTAACTACCTATTCTACATTTTTACTCGTAGTTTTAGTTTCTACTGCTATAGTGTGAAACTTGTGGTAAGTTGAAATCACAAATGGAAATTTCTAGGTCATAATCAAGGATTGCGTCTTCTTTCCGTAACAGGCTGTTTCTTGGTCAGGATTAATATTCGAAAGTACTGCTTTAATTTTGAAGCAATTTTCATTGACAGGTAGAAGTTGAGAGAGAACATTTTTTGCTTGTCTTTTTGAAAAAGATATACTTGATTCAGTAAGTTTGTCGTTGTGTTTGTCAATGCTAACCAATGTTTTGTGTTTGGGTTAACATCAGTGTGTTACGCCATAAAAACTAAAAAAAAAAACAACACGGCGTCGCAAAGTACCAAACTAACTCAACAGCTAGGGGTGGGTCTAAAAAAATGTCTTTTATTTACTTTTATAGATGACTAAAGGTCCTTATCACGAGTCAGATTTGGGATTTTATTAGGTGCCACAGATCTTTTTAAATGTACCCAAATGTTTACTAAAAATCCGGGAAAAACGTAAACACTTGAAAGAAACGTTCCATGAAAAGAAAAACACGAGTTATGTATGGTTTTTTATTGAAATGCAAGTTTATCAGACAAAACATTGATTACACATCAGTTGCGTTCTTTTACATTAAAATCATTCATTTTCTTTAAAACTAAACGTAAAAAAATATATATCTTATAGCGGTACCGCGCGTTTTTTTTTTACTTCCGTAAAAAACTTATACGAAGTTTACCTAAAAACTAGTTACAGATTCACAAAACTCATAAAACAAAAAAACTTATAATTGACACACAAAATTGAAGCACTCAAAACAAAGAAACACGAGTAGTTCTCCGATTACTTACAGTTGTTTTTCTTTTGATGAGTCTAATAATCCGTTTTGGGGTATACACCAAAACTTCCAAGGTTTTTGTCGACGTCTTCTGTTTAATTTTGCTAACGGGATTGTTCTTTATCTTTATTATCAATACAACTGTAACACTCGCATACAGAATACTTTTAATAGTTTGTACGCGAACGACTGGTAAGCACAATGTTCAATATTTAGCGATTGTTAAAAATAACAATTAAGATCCGTTACAGTTTTGTGCTTGTTTTTAATTACATAGTACCTTGTAAATTTGAATTTGCTTACAAACTAAACTTATAAATATGAAAATACGAACTCAGGAGTATATCTCCTTCTCTCAATATCTACCTACACAAAGAACCCTATAAAAAATTAACACGTTAACAGTTTTCAAAAATACAAGCAATTTGCAAATTCAGAATTTAGCTGTAGTTGTAATCAGTGTAGTGTTCAGTTTAGACACAACAAAATATTAGATTTACTTTTTAAAAGCGACATTATACACGTTCTTTCTTGGGAACAAACAAAGAGTTTATTGAGCCAACAAAACGGCGACATGTGGCTAATGATTTTAAGAAAACCTTTGATAAAAACTATCGAGATAAGCATTTCTTTAAAGCTTAATTGTGTAAAATCGAAGATAAAGAATTTTACGACACTAGGTCTAATTAAAAATATCAAATTACCAAAAGAAATAAATAGTGCAACAAAAGTGTATATTTGAAACATACGTGTTTTATCAACACAAACGAAACGCTTGCTCGTGTTTCTTCCTTGATTTCTTTGGAAGCAGATTTAAAGTGACCGTACTTACTGCTTCTGCAAGTTTTGGTGAAGTTCCCGGGGTAGATTCTTTTTCACAAGTAAAATGTGTGTCTTACGACATCTCGTGTGTAACAATTAAATGTTGGCATTTTTCTTATTTCTTCTTCACCTGACATGTTTATTAAAGCACGGTGAATGGCGTCGTTTCCATGAATACGGACGTTCCTTATTTTCAAGACACTGATTATTTTTTCATAAAAATAATAATTTTTAGAACTTCTAGTCGGTTTTCGAACGATCGGCAGAAAAATAGTATGTGTACCTCGAGGAAATTTCCGACTTAATATTCACATCGCTTTTTCTACTGGATACACAATATACAGCTGTCCTTCGATAATCCGACAGTTAAGGGACCGAGAGAGTGTCGGATTACCGAAAATGTCGGATTACCAAAAATGTCATATTATCAAAGATGTTTTATTCTTAATGCGTTTGAACACAATGAAGTTAAAAAAAGGAAGAAACAGTAAAGGTACATGTAATTTATTAATACCAGGATACAAAATGACAGTACATGTAAGTTTTTAAAAGAAATACGGAAAGAAATTTAAGTAAAATCTACAATATGTATGTACATACATACATATGTATTTACACATTAAAGAAGTCTGTGATTTTCTTTTATTTCTTCGCACGCAGGCAGTCCGTCATTGCTTGTTCTTGAATACCTTTTAACATCAAAATATTTAAAAAGTCTAATTCTCTCCTCACACCAACGAAGCAAAGTTTTCGTTGCCGATAACGCTTCATCGCAGCTGACGGTAAAGTTTTTCTCTGGCACTGCCTCCTCGTTCACTTCGTCATCTACTGTCATGACTTCCTGGATTATTTCTGCTTCTGATACATCATAAGCAAGGTTGTCCTCAATAATCCATGTTCTGAATTCCTCACTTGATGCTGGCGGAAGTTTCACTTCGTTACAAATTTCAAGTGCAGCCTCCAAAATAGATTCAGAATCGTTGGAAGAAGAGTAGCATGTTGTAAGATGTGGGTTGTTAGGCCAAATATTCTTCCAAGATTTTATCAAGGTTGTGCTTTTAGTTGCTGCCAAGCAAATGCTGCATTCAAAATCGCATCCTTAATGTTAAAGGATTTCAAAATGGCTGCAATGTCATCATTACGTTGACTGACAATATCCATTAAAAGGCGCTTTTTGTAATGTGCCTTGAGAGTCTTTATGACGTTTTGGTCCATTGGCTGGATCAAAGCGGTGTTGTTTTTGGGCAAGTACATTACCTCAATGTAACCATCGGCAGTTTTAACTTTTAATTCATCCTTGTCAGGGTGTCCGGGTGCGTTGTCAAGCAATAGAAGGGCTTTCACTGGTAACTTCTCCTTTTTTAGTTCTTGCTTAACTTGAGGGACAAAGCTTTTAAAATACCAATCATCAAAAACCTCTTTTGTGACCCATGCATGGCTTTGACACATGTAGGTTACTGGTAAGGATTCGACCTTTACGTTTTGTAACGCACGTGGGTTTTTTGATTTACCAACAACTAACAGTTTTAACTTGTGAGTTCCTGAAGCATTCGCACATACCATCAGAGTGATTCTTTCTTTTTGTAATTTTCTTCCAGAAACTTTCTTTTCATCTTTGGTTACAAATGACTTTGTTGGTAGCTGACGCCAATTCAAGCCGGTTTCATCGGCGTTTTAAATTTGTTCAGGAACTAGGCCAAGTTCATTGATTTTTGCGTCCAATTTTCCAATGAATTCCTGGATTTCAGACTCGTTAGCAGACACTTTTTCGCCACTCATCTGCATAAATCGTATACCATGGCGTTTTTTGAAGTTTTAGAACCACCCGTGACTAGCGCGGAATTCAGTTTTCTTTGTTATTTCTTGGTAAAAAAACTGAGCTTTTTGTTTCAAAATGTCTCCTGAAATAGGTGCATTCCGGTTTCGCTGCTGTTTGAACCAAATGAAAAGAGCGTCTTCGACCTCGGGCAACTCGCTAGTCTTAAGAGTTTTTCTGTTCCTGGGCTCATCATCAACAGACTTTATGAATTTTTCAATTTTTTCCCTATTTTTCACAATATCGTAGACAGTAGGTCGTCCAATGTCACACTCTTTAGATATTGCACTCGGAGTTTCACCACGGTCTATTCGTTTAATAATTTCCCATTTTTCAGATAAACTTAATGTTTTATGTTTACGTTTCACACTTGTGCTTGCCATTTTTACACTGTCACTACACGCAATCACACTGTCAAAACGTAACACAAAGCAATACATAGTTACATACTTTCCGTCCGAAACTATACAACACAACTGCTGAACTAATTACACTTGACTGATCTCTCCCCACAGAGCGGAGGGAGGAGGATTCATGTCACTGTAGGTTTGTTTTGCTTCCTGCCGGAGCGGAGGGAGGAAGATGCATGTTGCTGCCTGTAGCGCGTCGGACTACCGAGTACTTTGGATTAAAAAGTGTCGGATTATCGAGGGACAGCTGTACTATTAATACTTTCTAATTATCTAAAATACATATCAACCAAATATTTATTTCGCTTTTGTATTTCTTAATAAATTAATCATTTTGCTTTCATTAATATTTATCAAGAGATGAAACTTTAATTGTAAATAAGTAAAATGTGTGTCTTGCGAAATCTCGTGTAAACATTGACACGTGTGAATAGTATTAACTGTTGGCATTTTTCTTAGTTTAATTGTAAACCTTAAAATAAACAAGATAGAATTCAAGACAACCCGAAACCCTTCAAACGATTTAAATTTCAATCGTATATGTTCTGGTCGTGCATCTTGAAACACGAACCAAAAAGGATCGACTGTTGCATGCACAGAAACATTTTTCAGAATGTAACTTTTTTAGTTAAACATTATCGGATTTCAGTGTGAAAAATGTGTTTAATGATGTAATGATTAAAACTTAAGTATCTAATTGAAAAGCACAAAGTATTCAAAATTAAAGGCCGCATTTCACAAAATTCAATTGAAAAAAAAAATTATAAATGTAAAAGACAGAAAAATTAAGTATTCTGTTTTGTTTCTTTTTGCAGTTGATTTAAATTGAATTGAGGATTCTTCATAAAATATTAATTAAGGATTTGTTTCAAAGTTGTTTGAAACATTTGCTTAATATCCATAACTGACATTTTTAAGACATTCACGTTACAATACCTCTTGATTTTAATTACAGAATTTATATAATGGAAATTTCCCGAAAATTGAGACATATTCATCATTTATGTATCTAATGTAACGAGAATGAACTATTGTTTCCAGTTTGATTTTGTGACAATGGCACAAAGTGTTCATATTCGCTCAGATTGTCCTGTTTGTGACAACAAGGTTTTAACGCCAAAGGGATTATCACCGGTTCATTAACAGCACCACTTAAAACTTTACATGCGTTCAAATCTATACCATCAGCTGCACTTAATTTATATGAGCACATTTATGTAACGTTTGTTAACCATAGCAAAATAAATGGAAAGCACTGTTGGCAAGTTTTTCGGTGTAATAAAGTATTGATTTTGTTATGCTATGAACATAAACAAGTTGCTTATTGAAGCATTCAGTAGACGTTTTTCTCATTTATAAATTTGGCAAACCGTTCAATTCTCGAGTTATTTATTTGTATAAATAATCGCTCTGGCACACAACCGCATTCCTTGTTTTATATAAAAAATTAAGAAAATCATTTTATTTATGAGAGTTTGCGTTAATGACTGGTGTATATTTTATAGACTAATGAGAAAACCGTATGTTTATGTCTATAAAAATACACAATATGTTTATAAAAAAGTATTCCTCCTACTTTTAAACCAGTGCAGTGCAAATTAATCAAAATGGCGAAAAATTAAAAACAGGTCACCACTAGGTGGAATTGCTAAAAAATAATAAGACAAATGATCTATCCAAAATTCAAAACTTTTCTTAAGGTGGAAGAGGGTTGTAAGACTGTTTTTAAAGAATAAGAGTGTTTTTTTTTCTATTTCCGGCGAAAAAATCCCTTTCAGATTTTTTAATTTGTCAGGTAGGGAAATTATTCGTAGGTATGTCTACTTTTAGATGGTATACATAAAAATTTTGCAAAAATTTGTGATAAAATGCAAAAAACTAAGTCGTTTTTTCGATAATTGCTTAAAGTGTGTGATATTAATCGATAAAATTTAAATTCGAAATCATCAAAAAATTTAAAATTAACCGTTTCATTAATTAATAACATTATTACAAATTATTGAAAAACAGGTTGTTGTGAAAACGGACCGAAACAATAAGTATTATTTATGAATGATTATTAATAGTTATTTAACAAACCAGCGTATTAATAAGGGCTATTAACAATCGAGATATTTTAACGCGTCGGCTTCGCACGCGTTAATATTTGAGATTGTTAATCGCCGTTTAATTCAAGAGTTTTACACAACTTTTCCGTCGACCGTGCTTTGTAATTTTAATAAAATTATAATTTAATAATTTTAGAAAAGATATGCTATTGTGAACGCACCTTTAGAAAGTACCGTTTTGTGAACTCACCACAAATTTTTAATTGTATAACATAATCTAACTTCATTGTTTCTACTTTGATGTGAGCTTTGTATTTGATCATACTTTGCTTTTTTGTCTTTTGTATGGCTATTTGACAACAGTATTTTAATTAAGCTCACTAAGTTGATGGAGAATTAAGGTACTGAATTTCAATTGTGGCGTCGAAATACAATTATGTATAAATCTTTTTTGTGAGAACGGATTGGTGCTTATTCAAAATAGTAATACACCTACAAAAATCAAACCAGAAATGGTTGACAATGTTTGATAAATGATACAAGAAGCTCAACAAAGATTCATTCATTCTCCTGCATGTGTTCCAGCCTAAGATTTTTAACGATGAAGCTTAATTTCACTTTAATGTTATTTCACACAACATGGGCATGTAAAATTTAAAAAAAAAACTTTTTTTAAAGTGGTTCCACTACACCTCCAAAGATATTTTGGAATGTTTATCGGGCCATTCCTTTTATAGTTTTTATTTTGTCTTACAAGAAGAACTGCGTGAGACAATAGTTTGTAAGATAGATGAGCCTTAAATGTTAATAAATGTTATCATCGGAATGTTGTGTACAGTACAAAAATGTCTCAAAGTTTGTGTGAACAATTTGAAGATTTATTACAACTGTAAATTAATGTTGATTTGTTATTATTAAAATTTGCTTTGCTTCAAATTATGATTTTTATTTACGTTTTCATATTGTAACGGTCAGTTCCATAATCAATTTAAAGGAACATTTACTATTAAAGCCTTTTTTTTATTTCACTCGCACTTGCCATAAATGTATTTATTTGTCATTATTATAAAAGCTTTTTTAATAACAGACTAATTATAAAATCGACCCTAATTAATTGACAGATAAAATGGCAACTTTAGGAATACAAATGTATGCTTAGTTGCCTATATTAAAATCGTTTATTAATAGATAATCGTTCATTAATAGTGTCATTAATGAACGATTTTGTTTACGTTAATGTGAGTCATAAATGCACGGTCGACGGAAAATCTAATTTTTCTTTAAGCGACAATAAAACGGCATATTATTGAACTACTGGCAGACGCTAAAAACGCTATTTACTGTGTAAACATTAAAAGCAACAGTTCCTTTGTTTTTACAACTATTTAGAGGTTGGTACCTTGGTTATTTCATACTATGAATGTAACAGTAAAGTACCAACTTGATTCGTCGAGAATAAAACGTCACTATAACACTCGAGATCTCGAAAACTTGAAAATAACACATGAAAACTAGTAATAAACGCTTGAAGAAAAAATAATATATTTCACTTGAAGTTAAAAAATATAATTGTTTCGTTTAATTAACTTTTATGCTCAACTATTATATTGTTTAACTCCTAGTAAAATAATATACTATTAATATAATCAAGTGACATTCATGAAAAAGTTTAGTTTACAATAAAAAATTAATTATGCCACAGTTTAATTATTAAACATTCTTCATAGTTTTCCGCCTCCTTAAAGTAACTTCTTCGTCATCAGATTTAGCATGACTTGGTTGGTAGTGGATTCTTTGACAGATCTTCAACGTCATTTTGGACCTTGTTTTCTGCATCCACAGTTTTTTACTTGTGCATCCAGTTTCGCAGTTAGAACAAATGGTTTTCAGTAACTCTTCAGGAATTAGTTCTGTCTCCGTAAACACAGCCATTATTCTGTTTTCACGTTGCTTCCAGTACCAATCTTTTGCTGATAGTTCATTGTTACCGAGCCAAGTTTGGAGTTGATAACACGGTTGATAACAATGCTGTTTCTTGTTGTTGGTTTCTTCTTCAACTTAAAAGAATTTTTTATTCTTGTCGATTGATAATGTTGGAATCTAAGTTTATTCAACCTCATATTTTTTGTTTACATTTGAATATTACTTTTATCAGTTTAATTCAATTGTTAGAAATTTCTTCTTTGTTTGCACTTTTCTTGTAAAAATGTTGGTCAATGATGAAAATGATTATCGAAAAGTAATGAGTTTATGGTCTTCTTTCCTGTTGCTGTGAATCCAGATGTTGTATCGTAACCTGAAAAACAGTGCAAAATAGATACATTGTTTTGTTGACACTTGTGCGTGCTGGAAATTATCAGATGTGTAGAATTCATCTTTAATATTGGCTGATCCTGATTTATGAAAATGAATGTTGTAATTATTTGTATTAATTTGTGTCAAAAGAACTACAAAATCGATGTCTTGGCCCACAATTATGTCTACAGATGTACTAATAATCTCAGTACCAGAATCTACTACTCCCTTGTTTACAAAAAATTTATGTTTCAGCAATCTCCCTTGAAAGATTTGTATTAATTAATTAATTAATTAATTATAATCAATTATGTTTGAAAAACAATCAAAGAACTTGATCAAATTTTAAATCAAGATAACGGTAAAATGTGGAACAGTTTATATGGTTACAGGATAAGTACTAATGGTAAATAAAGTCTTTGTTGAATATTCTTACTTATTTAATTCTTTTTCAAACACATTTGATTGATTGATAATTGTGCACAAACTAATCAACACCTGAGTTAAAGTATCAAGTGTGCTATACCGTTGAACTCAGAATAGAATGGTGCATTCAAAATTATAAAACATACAGGGTGGTCCATTTAAAAATATACACGTTATATTATTAAATTTGACAGATGATTCGCTTTTGTTTTTCAATATGTGTAAAAAATTAGACACGCACCCTAGGTCTTAGTTTTTGTCCCATCTTTCTATCTTTTAAACTTCCAGAGTTATCTTGATTTGAAATGTGATCACGTTCCTTAAAACTCACTGTATTCTATGGTTCCATAGAACTGGTATCAATGAGTTAAAGGGGCTATGTGCAATGCGGCGGAAAGCATAATATTACAATGCCGTTATCTCGGACATAGTCAATCACCCCTACATTTTTGGGTAAGTTGAATATCCATCTAGCAGTAACAATACCAAGTGCTTTATCTATTTTAGAAAAATACTCGCCACGGTGCATAATTGTACTCAATCAAAAAGTTCTGGTTTCACCCTCACCCTAAGAAATATTAAAAGTAGTGCATATAAATTCCAGATGCAAAAAAACATAAATCGGTGTCACAGATTACTATTTTTAGCAAACGTCAATATCGCCATTAGTCGCCGTCCTCCTTGTGCTACAATTTTTAGTGGATTTTGGCACTGACGTTATACTGATTTTTTTTAACGTCGATTATTCAATAGGGTTGAATTTTATATTTGTCTGACAGTTAGTTAGACTTTTGGAAAATTTGGAAACTACCACTACTTTTTTAAAGCCTACTTCTTTTTTTGATGAAACTGCGTCACTAAAGGCGTCACTTTATTGACACCATTTAAATTAAAACGGGGCGCAATCCAATCGAGCATGCAAAGAACGTTACAATCAAAAAAAGATTATAAGACAAGAAATTGGACTGCAAATACAATAATTAAATATATAGTTAATTTCGTTTAGTGGTGGTTTAAAAATATGTCTAAATTAGATCACGTACCTTCCAATCACAATCATACCGAAAAAGCGACTTTAAAACAGTTTTTCAGTTCAGCTTCGTTTTATATACAGATCACTGACTTGTTGTCCTTACTTACGTATAAAATGTCAGATAACATAAAATTGTTTTAAAATTTTTACAGTATCCGGTTGTGCCCTATTTTCAGGTTATGGCCCCTTTACAATACATAGGTGGGTGTTTAACTAATTAGAATCCTACACGGAATATAATTTTAATAACTCAGTCCAATAAATGATTGAAAACTATTGTAAAAAACCTTGCATTTATGGACTTGGATTTCTGAAACAATAGATAAATTTTTTAAACAACATCACTAAACAAAGTAGTTTACAAATGAGTTAAATCTTCCAAAATTCTAGTTATACTATACACATGGTGTCCAGTAACTCTACGGACAAATTTTGCGTAGTGATTTTAGACCCAAAAATAAAAAAAAAGATTATATAAACCCAGATCCGAAAACGCTTCGTTTACGATCTACATGGTGTTAAAAATATTTAACTTTTTTTGGTTCTTTGGCGATATTTTTTGAACAAATTTAAATATTGGTCTTAAAATTTGAGACACGGGGAGTTTTGTGGTCGAGAAACTTAAATAGAAAAACTTACACCTTTTAAATTTTTAAAAAGTTCAGGCTATTTTGAATCCTGATTTTCCTGCACGATTAGAATTGTCTCACTGTTTACAAAATTAATAAAATATTTAAGTTTCTACGAGCACAAAATCCCCGTGTCTCAAATTTCAGGACCATATTTAAACTTCTTCTATGTAAATTATTGCAAAAAACCATAAAAAATAATTTTTTATCACTCCCTGTAGGCTTTCCCTAAACGAAGGTTTTAGGACTTAGGGTCTATATAAACTTTTTTCTTATTTTTAAGTCTAGAATCACTACCTAAGGTTTGTTCGTAGAGTAATGGACAATCTGTATAGTATTCTTTCTATTATAATTTTAAAGACCTTCAGGTAAGGGTAGGCGAAATTAAAAAACCACTATCCTGGTTCAAATTTTGATCAAACGTTTCGCTCAATTTCATAGAAATCTTGAAAAACCTCAATTAGTCAAGTAAAAAAAACGTGGGCAAATTAAAACCAGAAGTAGTGGTTCTTAATTTTGTTTCTAATTTTTTAATTATATTATAAATATATATTAAATAAAATATAAAAAAAAAAAAAAAAAAAAATATATTAAAAACATATATATATATAAATATATATATTATATATATATATATATATATATATAAATATATATACTAATATATATAAAAATTTATTGGGATATTTTACATATATATACATGTATAATAAAAAATATATTATAAAATATTATAAAGTTGTAATAAAAATTCTTGCCGTTTAAACATTGTAAAAATCTTAAAATACACGTTCGTACGCTTATACAAAAGATAAGTATTAATTTATTAAGTATTTATTACACGTGAAAGAATAAAGCATTAAATATATATATATATATAAAAATATATATAAATATATATATATAAATAAATAAATATATATATAAAACAATAAGTCTAGCAATTACCTAATATTACTTACCAAACTATAATTCATATATTAATAAAGTATATTATTATATAAGTATTTGCGTAATTGCAAGACGTTTTACTATAAATATAAACATTAAGTTTTTTCGACTTCTATTAGTCGACTCGTGAAAGCGTTTACGTATGTAAAAGTTAAGCAACTTTATGGACAGAAATATAAAAAGCAGTTACACATTGGACGATTCTTCACTAATTACAGCCAACATAACAGTTTGCAAGTATAAAAATTGCTATTGTACAACCTCTTGCGTACTTTACTGCCAGGTGATTAAAAATTTTTAACTTGCCAAATGTTATGTTGGCTATAATTATTGAAGAATCGACTATGTAACTGCTTTTACATACCTGTCGGCAAACGTTTTACGTGAACGTTTAGAGTGAAAGAGTGAAAAACTTATCTTTTATATATTAAATAACCAATACATCAATTATGGATTTAACGTCATTTTAAATAATTTAAATTAGTTTAAAAATTCTAAGCAAGGGCATTTTTTAAATATTTACAAAATTACATTACATTGATTCTTATAAGAGTTAATCAAAATATGACTATTATATGGTTCATGCCAAATACAATCCATTTGACTTATCTAATACTCTAATGGACCAATGGTAGAAACAAAGTATAAACAAAACTGGTAGAAAATCACTATCAAATATTTAATCTAAAGTCAACTTGTAAGTATAAACATATTTTAAATAATGTTTTGGTAAATTAATTATTATTATTATTATCCCTCAAATCTTTGATAGTTTCATTACAATCGAACCAGCGGTTATAAAGATATTGTGTTTACATTCAAAAGACAAACGTTTTAATCACTACTAATATTCTAGTGCTCAATCTAGTTCACCGGAAAAATATTTTGGTTTATTAATTGTTAAGAATTAAAATTAAAAACCCATCAATTAGTTTTTTAATAAACAAATTAATGTAATATCAATATAAATATCAAATTAGTTAAACATTTATAAATTTTTGGTTATTGTAAATTTACAATGTGTAAACTGACCTCTGCATGCATTCTTCCAAATTATCAGAAACTAATAAAGAATTGGTTTAGATTTTTTCGTTCACTGAACTTATTTTAAAAAATATTTTTTTAGATTCATAAAAAAATCTGTGTAATTTTTTCAACGATTAATCTGGTAATCAACATACACACTATAAAAAGAGTTACATTTTAAAACTGTTTTATTACTAGACCAGAAACTGTTAATAATATATTAATTTCTCGTTTGATAGTGGCAGTAGCAGTAGAGAACTAAGGTAAACTTCAAAATATAAAAGATGAAATCTGGTTCCAATTACAATTTATATGTTTGAACTGAAACTTGTAATATATAGATTTTTTTTGACAGACATTCGATACCAAAGAAAAAGTTAAAAATATGGAACTGCAAGTTCAGAGTTGTTCCAAAAAATGAGAACGAATGGCCTCATTAATTTCTCACAAGTGAAAAAAGTGTGAAAGTAAAGGCATCAGCAAAATGTCACTAACTAACAGTCAGTACTATTCATAAACTATTTGGAAATATTTGATGTTAGATACTAGCATCTGTTAAAGTATCTATGTCAATTATAATATTTTTTAAGCTATCAGTTTCTTACACAACTATCTAATTAACAGAACGTTTTTAAAATCTTAAACCGCATTAATTTTAACATTGTCATATAGGAACACCAAATTATTTATTTTTTTGCATATGTAATATGCATTTACTTAACCAATAAGGATTGATACACAATCAATACCTAATGTTGCCAACCTTAAATTACTCCGGTAAAAAATTATGTTAAATTTTAATTAACTTTAAAATCATATACTAGGATTTTTAATAATAGACAAACGACTGGTAAATCTAATGATACCTTTTGATACCATAAAAAAGAGAATTTTTTTTTATTTAATCTTTAAAGCGCACATTGCGTTTGGACAAAAATGATAACAACTGAAAATTAAAATTAAAACTTTTAACTGTCTACTAAAAAAAAAGAAATTATACTACGATTTGAACCCCCGAATGTCATCACGAAATTTTGGCGATAAGGCGCTTAAACAACTGATCGGACAGCAACTATGCACATCTTACATGGTTATTTAAAGTAAGCTTTTTACTGCGCGATACATTTTATGAAATACTTTTGATATGTTTGGTTAAATTTTAAAAACATTACGCAAAACATTTTCTACTACACATTGTAAACATGTTCTGATACTGGAATTATCCCAAAAACACTTTGGGGACATATAAATCAAACGTTTCAAATTCTCCAAGTTAAACAGAATGCCTCTGATTTTCCGGGACACACAGTGTCTGCGATTACAAAGCGTTTTCTTGTAATCGTTTCATATCTGCATATTACCTTTGGTACCAACAAGTACGTTTTGTAAAATTTGTTTAGGTTGACAACTTTTTGATTTATTTGAGTTTAGTATGTATCTATAAATATATCTATCGTGTGCTAAAAACGTGTTTGAATAAAATTTGTTATTGAGATTGAAGTTAATAAATTTGGGTATTTGGAAAAACAATCCACGTTTAACCCTGATGATTAATCGTCTTAACAAAAACAATAACTAGCGACTGTTTAGTTGGAATGTACAGGAGTAGGTAATGGATGGTTTGTTATATACCACGAAGCACGGAGCGTTCTCGATTTGCAATAGCTTTTTGATTGACCTCTTTGAATAATTTCCACATTTTACTTAGAGGTACACCCCGTCATTAAATCCGATGACATAAGCCATACACTAATGGTCCGAGGACACAACCTTTGAGTTAATTGGAAAGCAGTCTGACTTCTCTTCATGTATTCTAGTTTGAAATTTGCTTTCTTTAAAATACAATTTTAGAAGATTAAAGTAGATTAAGAAAGGATATTTTGAATTTTTTAATTCGATGTGCTAGAATGACGTAAAAAAATTCTTTAACTAGTATCTTTTTAAATGTTTTATTTAAGGTTTCTGTTATTCTGTCAAGAAGTTGCATTGTGAAATGTTTAAACACATTGATGTTCTGGTATCCAAATTTCTAAGACGGGTATAGTCTTCATGTAATCATCTAAGAACTAGATTTTTAAATAATTTTAATAGTATCGACATCAAACTTAGAGGTCTGTAAAATAAAGCATTTGTTGGATTTTTGCCTGTTTTATCTACCATTATAGTTTGCGCCGTTTTGGACATTTTTGTGTCTAACTAAAGCGTAGAATAGTATCATACTCATGCCTTCTTTTGTAGTTGCTGCGGTATTACAACTGTGATAGGATCAAACACAAATGACTCTTTGGGATTTAGAAGTTTAGTTTATATAAAGAAAATAAAATAAATTATAAAATGTTTAGTATGTTAAATAATGATTTTCCATTACAGGTAAGTAAAGTGTTAGAAATATGGAAAAAAATGACAAACCATTAATTTTTTATTTAAAGAGTAGTGGCATTGAAAAACATTTAATGTGTATTTGGAGTGTTTTAAAAAACGTGCTCAATCTGTTGCCTAAATGTTTAAAGGTTAAGCGAAACGGCCTTAGATATTTTGGGCGACAATAACTGTTCTTTTGAACCGGCAAACTGTGTGAAATTTTGATTAATGTCGTCATTAGAGTGTAACGACGTAGGACAATACATTTGATATTGAAGAGTTATGTAAGTTGTTTTTGAGAAATGAATGCTAATCATTTTCTTTAATTATTGTTGAATACAATTTTATGATCGCCAATCACAAACCTTTCAGAAACTGGTCGTTTTTGTAGCGAACCATTGCTAAAATGCTGTTGGGGTATGTAATATAGTTTTTTTAGGTTTGTACTGGACTCTTCATATAGTTTGCTGATGAAATGCCGCTATCTGAGATGGTTGAGGGGAGGAATGATGAAGGTTCAGTGTCTTCAAGAAACTTAGGTAAACTTTACGCAAACGTTTTGTTTTTACTTAAATACAAAGTCAAAATAGTTGTAGATGCACATTTTACTAGTCAAATTATATTAAAATTGTTATCAACATATTTAAAAAATAAAAGTAGATTATGATGACTCTTTGATAATTAGAGAATTGACATTAGTTATAAAAGTGTCAAGATTCAGTAGTATGTTCGCCACGCACATTTTAACAGTTATTTTCAGACAATTACTGAAAAAATTAATTACATTTCAATGTCACTGTATACTAAGAAATTTTAAATGGCATTTACATATTAAACTTCTGAGATTAAATTCGGTTTATTCCGAATATTTGATTTAAACTGATAAACAGTGTAAAGGTAAAGTTCGGTGTACACTCATGAAATTTAAAACTTGGACACCACAATTTCTGTAAACAAAAGTTTGCACATTGTGAAGCGGGCTTAAGGGTATCATTTACAATTCTAACAGCAGGTAGTCTCAGCAGGGGTTATCTTATAGAAGGACTGTAGAATGAATCATTACACTAAGCACGTTTTAGAAAATAGGTAATTTACGTTGCTTACTTAATTTTTTTCTTTAAAGAATATATTTGAAGGTATCGCTAATTAAACACCATAGCTCGATTAATTATCGAATCAAAATTTTGTTTAGGAAATGTTTACAAAATAAAATTAGAAATAATTTTGATTTAAAAACGTCTACAAGCAATAACTTTTAAATTAAATCAAAAACTAAACATGGTTATTTGGGTTGACTGATTATTACTTATTTTTAAATAAATCTAACCTACTAATTATTGTAAGTTATTAAAAAAATCATTAAACTCTCTATTCATAATATTTAGTCCTTACAAAATGTATATTTTATGACGTTTCATTTTTTTCTGTAGTTAATATAAAAAGTGAAAATAAAAACTAAGGCAATTCTTATTGTCAACGTATATATTTAGTTTTTTGACAAGAATTTATTACATAATTATAATTAAGATACCAAGTTATAGTTTAAAATTAAATGAAAACTTTTTTTTTAAATAAAGGTATTACTATATAAATAAATATAAGAAATCAATAATGGGTGTGACCTCCATTATTATTGATACATTCTTGGAGGCGTCTGCTCATTGACGCTATCAAGGTATCAATATAATTAATATTAATCGTTTCCCATGCGGTATCAATGGCTGCAATTAGTGCATTACGGTTTACTGGTATAAAATTTGGCCCTTGTTGTCTTCGGATAACAGCAAGTATTCGAGCCCAAACATTTTCGATAATGTTAAAATCTGGGCTTTTCGCTGGCCAGGGTAACAGCTCCAAGTTATTTTCTCGTATCCAATTGCGCACAACCCGCGAAGTATGAATAGGGGCGTTGTCCTTTAACAACAAAAATACATTATGAAAATGTTAATTCAACAGATCCCGAACTATTTTTGGAGAAAGTATAGTGAAATAAGAATACTTACTTGTTGGAAAATATAATCTTCGTCTGGATAAAACACTTCGACTGAAGGTTTCATAATAGTTTCCAAAATATCTAAATACGCAGCAGAATCAAGACGTCCATCGATAGCCCAACAAACTCCTGGACCCCGCGCGCTAACCCAACCCCACACATTCACAGAAAAATAACCACTTCGTTTTTTAGGACATATGTGATTATTTTCGTAACGAGTTCCTTCCATTCTAAAAACTTTTAGTGGTCCATCGTTGCGGCTATTGAACGTTTTTTCGTCGCTAAAAATCACTCGATTCCAAAATTCCAAAGGTTCGTTCACATATCGCCTTGCAAATTCCAGACGACGTCTCATATTTTCGTCACTGAGAACTTCTTTCGCAGCAGCATTATACTTCTTTATTCCCATCTCCTTTAATCTTTTTGTGCAGTTATACGGCATCCGGGAAAATGTGTATCTGCTATAGCCCTGGAGTATGTAGCAAATGGTTGTTCTGTTACGTAATGAAACAACTCGAGATCTTGAGCACGTGTAGATACTTTAGGTCTACCACTTCCGATGGCTCTTTCCAAAGTGTGTTCAAGATTCCATTTTACTCGGTAATGCCCTACGGTGCTTTTGGTATATCTAACATACGTGAAATTTCACGCACGCTACGGCCCGCCGCTAATTCCGAAACAATCCGCGCTTTCAAATCAGCACCGAGATGAGGTGGCATTTTCACAACACTTGAAATTTTAAACTAAAATGGAATTTACATTTCTTTTTTATTTATTGGTTCACACTACCCTTCTCAAACAGTAGGTAATTGTTTATTTATTACATACTTCTAATGACCAATGTAACAACCCTTAGAGCAATATGACTCAAAGGAAGTAAATTAAACAAGCAAGGATATTCTATTGTTATTGAAACTTATTCATAAAGTAAAAGCCATTTCCTTATAATGCTAATGGACAGGATTTTCTTTTAAGTATTAAGATTACAATAGAGGACTTATAAACTTTCGAAAATATCTAATTATAAATATTTACACTGCAATTGCGCTTTTTCCTTAATAATTTCTTAGCAATAACATACACGTTCTTGGTTTTAAGTTGTCATAAATTTGATATGATATAAATTTGTGTTTCTAATATTACATCACAAACTAATCTTTATTCGCCAAAAATTGTTGCTTAAGTTGTAAAGCTTCGTACACACCTGAACAACAAACCGAGCAACAAACATAACAACGAACCGAAAGTCAAACAGAACGACAAACGATCTTTTATGATTTCCACAATCCGAACAACAAACGGAACGTTTGTGCTGTTTCCATAATTATTTTCAGTAGTTTTCAGTTCATATATATTTATTATTGAGAAGAGAAAATTGCGGAAAACAAGAAGATAGTGCCAACCAAATTTTTACGCACAAAGAAGAGTAAAAATTATAATTTACTTCGTTTTTTTTTATTTTGGAAATTTCCCGCCCAAATGATGCTAATAGGGACATCATTTTTTTCTTGCATTCTTAAACACTGATTAATTTAAAACATTTTTCTTCTGTCAACTCCATAATATTACCTAAAACACAACAAACCCACAAAAGGGAGGACAAAAATAAATAATTTAATTCTCCCGCATAAGTTTGTTCGCCGTTTTGTTTAGATTCGTCCAAACCTGCAAACGCATTCGCGCGCATTTTCTTTGATGTCGGAGAAAAAACCGACAAGTTGCGGGAACGCCGCAAACCGTTCGTGGAACAATCAGGACTTGCGAATCTGTTCTAAAATTCGTACGTAGCACCGTCCAAATTAATGTTCCGATTGCCGTTCGGTTCGTTGTTCTGTTTGTTCCTCGGTTTGTTGTTCAGGTGTGTACGAAGCTTTACAATAAGCATATTAATATGAACTATATCTTATGAAAGGAGAGTTATGTAACTATAATTAACGACTTAACGTTACGTTAGTAGATTCCATTTACTATTTACACATATTTTCTTGGAACATTCGATAATTAACTATCGGGATATGATGACCCTATACTTCGCAGGTTGTGCGCAACTGGATACAAGCAAATAACTTGGAGCTGTTACCCTGGCCAGCAAAAGCCCAGATTTTAACATTATCGAAAATGTTTGGGCTCGAATACTTGCTGTTATCCGAAGACAACAAGGGCCAAATTTTATACCAGTAAACCGTAATGCACTAATTGCAGCCATTGATACCGCATGGGAAACGATTAATATTAATTATATTGATACCTTGATAGCGTCAATGAGCAGACGCCTCCAAGAATGTATCAATAATAATGGAGGTCACACCCATTATTGATTTCTTATATTTATTTATATAGTAATACCTTTATTTAAAAAAAAGTTTTCATTTAATTTTAAACTATAACTTGGTATCTTAATTATAATTATGTAATAAATTCTTGTCAAAAACTAAATATATACGTTGACAATAAGAATTGCCTTAGTTTTTATTTTCACTTTTTATATTAACTACAGAAAAAAATGAAACGTCATAAAATATACATTTTGTAAGGACTAAATATTATGAATAGAGAGTTTAATGATTTTTTTAATAACTTACAATAATTAGTAGGTTAGATTTATTTAAAAATAAGTAATAATCAGTCAACCCAAATAACCATGTTTAGTTTTTGATTTAATTTAAAAGTTATTGCTTGTAGACGTTTTTTAAATCAAAAAAATTTTATTTTGTAAACATTTCCTAAACAAAATTTTGATTCGATAATTAATCGAGCTATGGTGTTTAATTAGCGATACCTTCAAATATATTCTTTAAAGAAAAAATTAAGTAAGCAACGTAAATTACCTATTTTCTAAAACGTGCTTAGTGTAATGATTCATTCTACAGTCCTTCTATAAGATAACCCCTGCTGAGACTACCTGCTGTTAGAATTGTAAATGAGACCCTTAAGCCCGCTTTACATTGTGCAAACTTTTGTTTACAGAAATTGTGGTGTCCAAGTTTTAAATTTCATGAGTGTACGTCACTGCCAGTTTTTGACATTCTAAAGCGCACCGTATTCTATTTATTTTGTGAAAAACTTTGAAAATGATATAATAACAAGTTTTGAACAATGTCTTGTAAAAACAACATAGAAAGAAATGAACGACTTTAGTTTTATACCTGAAATTTTATTTTGTTATTCGTTAAAATATTTTTTGGTCGACCTCAAGAGTTCAAACCTCAAGACTGTTCATTACTAAATTCACGACTACTACTAATGGACCCAATTGGTGACCATTACTATATCTTCTAATATTATCGTGGATTGGTAATGACACCTAACAAAAACCGACTTCTGATAAAAAATTACAGAAATTATAATTTACAGTTTATATGGCTCTGTTACTTGTGCAACTTACGTGATTTACCTCGAAATACTGTAACTCTGTAAACACCAATAGATTTCATGTAATTGAATCACGTTAAATCAGCCGTTTTTTCGCTCGTTGTCGTTAATCATTAGTAATATAACCTTGTTAATTTATTTTGATATTTGACGACCACTGAAGTTTCCTGTACCTATGGGTAGCTACTTAGTTTAACAGAAGAAACAGACTAATACACTTACCGAAAACATAACGGATATTTTTTATTTCTGTTAATATTGTTTACAAGGTGTTCATTAGTGATTCAGTATCCACTATTGGATCAATGACCTCTATAAAAATGGATCGTGGTTTGTACGGATATTTGAAACTGTACGACTGTACCAAATTGGATACTTCCTTTTGAATTAACTGTTTTCGATAAATCCTATAAATTTTGAGTATTTCTTGAATTAAAGTATCTAATAGTTAGAGATGATGCTTAAAGTGTCAATGTATTTGTTCATATGTGGAAATAGATTGTTGTAGCGACAAAAAATGTGCCAAAGCAAAAATAAAAGTTATATAGAATAATTAACCTTCACTGGTATAAAAAAATTGTTTTTCTACAATTGTTATTAAATATGACATTTACGCCTTCGGTTTCGACAAAAAACCCAACATTCTCAAACTTAAAAAACTTATGCTTTTTTCCCGTAATACAAATATAACTATTTTCTAATACTTCATAACAATATTAACTAAATATTTTAGTTAAGTGGTTAGATTATATTCCCTTATGCTTTTCTTAAAATTAATTACTTATCATATTGTTTTAACGTTAAATAACTTTCATGGATACATGCACAACGGTCGATTAATTATTCAGAAGGTCCTACTTTATTATTACCGTATTTGCAACAACGAAGAATTTTATTCTACACGTTTCTACTTTAAAGTTGTGCTTTTCAAACCACACATTATGTAGCACGTTGCAATGTACAATTTATGGTTGTTGGCAGTAGTACTAAAAGCAGGTAAATCTTTAATGTCTAAATGGATTAAATAATTCACAAAATAATAGTAGCATTGTAAACGTTATCTTGCTAACGTGTAACTACTAGCACATTGCCTGGATTTTTATTTGTTTAAAAATTTATATTCTTTAAAAGTATTGGAAGTAACTTTAAAACACAATAGTTATGTTATTATTATTTATTTATTTTTTTTTAGTACTTTTGGTTTTAATGATTATTCAAAATATTTGACGTGGTGATAAGTTAAAGACAATTTAAAGGTCAAGTTATATTAATCCTTTTTTTACTACTGCATAAATATGTTGACACCATGTTTAATACCCGACACATGTCACTCTTTGTCATAATTTGTTTCACAGTAGAGAATTTTGTATTTAATGTTAAGTTCAACTATAACTATTTTTAATTATTAGTTAATAACTTAAAAACTTGCAATGTTCGGCGCAAATTTTAATATGAACCTTTCTCTTACTTAAAAGTGTTTTTGTTTCTAATTTTGGGCGTTTGTTCAACAATTATAGCTTTGACAAATCCCTCACATGAAATGCAAAACGTCAAACTTTTGATTTACTACCTCACCACTTTCACCAAGAAGAAGTCATAACACACCCATTTAATGGTAAGAAAAATTTCTCGCTCTTGATATAGAATATTTATTCAAAAAATTTGCTTATGGGTTTTTCGTGTATTTTTATACAGTAACTAGTATCAGAATAAATATTCTGTAAAATTATTCTCAACGAAATAATTAGATAAACATGATTTTTGTACTGTCAGTGTCAAATGTAAATGCAAACGTTTTAGGCAAGCATTAATTTAATTTTAAATTTTACAAAATGAATAAAAAATTGAGCTAATCAGTTATGATCGTGGAGAAAACACGGCCTGTTATTCGATTAGAATAAAAATTCGATCTGCTCGAACTTTTGATTGACCTTCTCAGATGTCTTCTTTATGTATTCCATATGTTTAATCAGATTTTTTTCCTATGTGTTCTATATTTTTATCGCTGCATGACAACTTCTAATTTTCTGTACTTTTGTTTACTGTTTCTGTCTTGTTCCTAGTAACTCTCATGTTTTTCTTTGTTCTGTATTATGTAGCACCTTACTTATTGGTTTTTGTCTTTATGTTATAATTAGTGTCCACGAACGTGATACAATACTAACTTGACGTGCCCCACGTTAGGTGCATTGATAATAAATTCTTATTTATATAAATATTACATATATGTAGGTTCTGTTGTAATTCACACAGATCACTCAATTACATTTAACTTTGGAATCCTTTTTCTCAACCTAGATCATCAGGTATGTTTTGGTGCCAGATTTTAAATGCACCTAGTTTTAGATTCTTTTGAGTTAAAATTTGTTTAAATTATACTTTAGTGAATAGTTTACAATTTCTATTTGTTAATGTAAAAAGATGTTATTCATTTTGAAAGTAAAAACTATTTAGTTTCTAGCAAAATTTATAGTTGCAAGGAAGTCTTTAATTGTAAATATCCGAAGAATTCTCTTCATTCTGATTATTCAATTAACGTATGTACAGGGTAGGTCAATAAGCGAGATAAGCGGCTGTATTACCGAAATCACTGATCGTATCGACTTGAGGTAAAAAATTATATAATAAAAATATTTTTTAAAATGTCAATGCTATTTTAAAGCTGAGTCAAATTTAAATTTTTTTCTTAAATGTTTTTTGCTCTATCTCTGAAAAGAAAGTAGTGGGGAACATTTTTGGAAATAAATGTTGATAACTCCAATAGGGCTTAACATATTTTATCAAACTTGATGTCGTTAGACAACGCTTTTTCTAGGCTATATAAAAGCCAAAAGAACTGGTGACCAAAAATAAAAGCCTCAACATCGTGCTGCTTTAGATATGTCGTTGAAAACAGTAAGGGAAATGTAAGTCAGAATGACTTATTGGTCTATCATTTACAGACTATTCTGAGAACACTTTGGCAACTCTTCGTTCGCTTAGTTACAAATGTTTCCTAGGAATGATTTAGTTTAAAAGAAGAAAATTAAATCAAATGTAAAATTCAATGCAATAAAGGTGAGGACATTCTAAAACAATCGTGGATAATTTTATAAGCACAATCAAAGCAGTGTATTTACTATTTATTATAAGGAATAATGTCCGGGGTTAGAAAATTAGGGATCTTAGTATCTTTATATAAGAAAAAGAAACATTTAGGACTTTAAGAAGTATAAAGATGAAGATAATAGTATTGTCGACAAGATAAGTTGCGGTGATAAATTCTTTGATAAACTTTTGACGTATTCCATGTGCCTCGTGATGACGCTGGCATAATTTTGTTTAGTCTTTTTAAACTTTCTTTAGTACTGTAAACTCAACAGGATGTTATTACTACTAACCATTAATAAGAAAAAGCATCATGCTGTATTGACGTTACATTAGTTATCGAGTATAATTATTTGGCTGGTTTTCACGTTAGTCATGCTATAAAGTAAAAAGGATGATATTCTTAAACGTTAGCTACTCTGATTTAACAGCCGATTATAATAGAAAATACACGTTAGTGCATTTTCGGTTTTGGCTATTTATATTTATACAGGATGATTCAGCTAAAAACTTGTAACTTGATACAAATTGAAATGGTCTACTTACTGAAAATATTTCATGAGGGTGTCACTTCCGGTTATACCGAAAATTTAAATCTACAGAAAAATTAATATTTCAATGAAACATAAAAGGCAGATAAGCGAAACTTGTACAAAAGTTAGACATTGTATTGGAAGAAGATCAAATATGCCAATATGTTCTAGATAAAGCAAAATTGGGTTCCTCTTCATTCAGAATAAATACAGGATGCCGTCCAGAAGATTATACAGCAAATCAAAGGGGAAGCACATTTCACAGAAGGAAGAAAATAGCTTCAACGGTATTTAAATGTTTGCGGAGCTCTGTTATTTTTTACGAGAGAATAATTATGAACATATAATGTAAAATCCAAGAAGAATCCTTAATACGGATGAAACGGGGATGCAATTTTGTCCAAAATTTGGGAAACTTTGAGTTTACAAAAAATTTTATAAAATCAGTAGTAGTCCAGAAAAAAAAATGTTACGAGTCTGTGTAACTATGTCGCTGCTGGGGCTGCTGTTCCAGCAATGGTGGTTCTGCCATATAAGAGAATCTCGGGATGTAGCTTTCTATTCTCTATGGGTTTTATCTAAGAGGATCTGATTCAGGGTAGAAGAGATCGGAAACATGTTCCGAATATGTCACCAATTGCTTCTATCTTTGGTTGCTGGACAACAACATAGAGTTTCCCTAATTTTATTTTAGATGGAATTAATTCACATAGAAGCATAGAACTCGCACAGTTCCACAACGATAAGAATATAGTAATACACTGCCTATATCCCAATTCAACGCACGTCTAACAGTCATGTGATGTCGGTATATTCAAACCGTTAAAACAGCGTGAAAAACACAAGTACACCAATACATACAGTAAAACAATAACTATATAATCAAAACTACCTTTATGCCATTATTTAAAAATGTTTTCAAAGAGCCACATCTAAAGATGCCATCAAAAATATATTAATCAAAACACCAATAATCTATTAGCCAAGAGTTTTTTGAATATGTTTCTTATTGAATTCGACGATGTTGTGATCGATAATTCTGATTTTTACAACGAAAAAAATATAAATCAGTACAGCATAAAATCAATGAAGAAGACAATGAAAAGAAAACATATTTTAGCAGACCAGTTAGAAAATAGTCAGACTGAAAGTTTAGTATTGAAATTAGAAGAGGAAAGAGGAATTAAAACTGCCGAGTTAGAAAATAGTGAAACTGAAGGTTTTACATTGGAAAAGAAAGAGGAGAATTCGACTGCTGGAGTTAGAAAATAGTCAGAATAAAAGTAGGACACTAGAAAGGGAGAAGAGAATAAGACTGCTGAGACAATAAATTATTAACCACAACCCAGTTGTTCTGGTCTTTCGAAAGAAAAGATGAGAACAAGTTTGGTTCTCCAAACAAAACTGACAAAACAAAAAATACAGAGAACAATGAAATTCTTCATTTTCCAACAGAATTTATCACCCGTGGCGTAACAACTTCCACAATAAACAAAAATTCAAACCTAGGACTTATAAAATATTCTAATAATACTAACACCTAAGTTAGTCAGAAAACAATAGTTACAAAAAGTACGAAAAAAAAAGAAAAGAACGAAAAAGTTGCATACGCGGTAAATTCAGCAAAATGGAAAAGCATTACTTAGAAAAAAACGGCTAAAGAATGAAAAACACAACAAATAGAAGAAAAAAAAAAGGCAAGAGAGACAAATAGACTTATAAAAGAGAAAACCAAAGAAACTCCTAAGAAAAAAAGACCGAAAACATCGGTGGAGTTAGAAAGTGTTGCTGGGCCAACTGAAAAAGATAGTCCGACACCGCACCATTGACGTTCAATTAGAGAGATTATGTTCTGCAAAACATGAAATGACAATTATCCTGGTAGGATAACTGGTATTGACAACTATGGAAAGTTCCAAATAAATGTGACGAAAATGACTGCCAAACAGAATTGGAAATGACCAGTACCAATTACATAACAGGATTAAATATATTGTTAGTTTAGTTAGTTAATTTATTTAATGGCGCTAATATACATTTAGAAACGTATTTCCTCCAATTTTTAATTTAATAAAAAATTTGTCCCTTTTAGGGACCCTTTGGGGTTGAAGGTTGTGGTTTAAAATCAAACTTTTATGGTAGAACTGGCTGACGTTTCGCCTGTCAACCGAGAGTTTTTTCAAAGCTTTATTTAATAAAAGTTGATAATCACAAAAATACAAAAATACATTTAACACCCATAAATAGATAAATAGATAAATTAAACAAAACCTTGAAAAATCTCGCGTTAAAGAGCGAAACGTCGGCCAGTTCTACGTAAAGGTGTAAATTTTTAAACGACAACTTTCAACCCCAAAGAGGCAGAGTGTCCCCATAACAATAGTTCGTAACTTAATAAAGAATGAATGTTGCAATAATAGGCTGTCAAAAGGGTGTCGGCATTAACGAGAGTAAAAAGTCTTCTAAGAAAAGTTTGTTTAGATATTGTTTTGTATATGTGGTTAATGTGATACCATTCGATTCCAACTTGATTATTGGCAAGAAACTACTTCTTGGCCTCGTAACTACCAATATTTATTTCACAAGTAAGATCGTTTAAATTTTGATTTCGTACAGTTATGGTGGTGTCACCACCATATAGTGTTAAATGTACGTTGGGGTTATAAAAACAATAATTTTCAAAGTCATTAATATAAAACAGAAAATAATCTGCCCAATAACAGAAACTTGTGGTACACCATGAACAATATTTTGATAGCTTGATGATAACGATGCGTGACTCACATACTGTAGCTTATTAGTCAAGTATGACCTAAGCAAGTTAATAGCATTACAACCAAGACAAAAACATTTCAATCTATGTAGCAAAATTTTGTTGGTCACTCAGTTAAAGGTTTTGCTTAGATCATACAGGACGGAAACTACGGGGTCACCTGACTCAAACCATCTTTTATAAAATTTACAAACTCTGCCAAATGGTCAAATTTGTTGCAACTTAAATTTTCAAATAGTACTATATTACAGAACATTTTCGGTTGGAAATGCTATATGGTAGCTGTCATATTGGCATATATTAACACGTTGTAGTCCAAAACACAGTTTGGTTTAGTCTTCACTCGGTCTGTATTTGAAGTGAATTCCATCATTTCATCCTTATGACGTGTGCTAATCAAGCAAACATCTTGTCTATCTTTCCATTTGGTTACTATCACGGCACCTTTTTCTTTCCACACTGCTTGTCCCACTTTCAGTTTAGATTTTAATACATTTCTTGATTTCCTTTAGGACTCTTACGAAATGTTCCCACTAAAGTAGTTTTTTTATGTAACAAATCCTGGGCAAGCCCAACGCTATTGTAAAAGTTATCAACATTAAGAACATGATCTCTGTCTAAGTATTGTTCTAGCTACTCTTTCACTACAAAAAATGAATGAGACTCGCTTTCTGTTCCTAGTGTTCCCTTGCCTACATACACAATTATGTTTAGTATGAACCCATCATGCGTGATTATCTCATATAATTTTATGCCATATTTATGGCGCTTGTTGGGTATATATTGACGAAAAACTAACCTATCGCGCCGCAAATTAATTGCCTCATCTATTGTCAAATACTGCCCATAATAATACACAGTTCTTATATTTTGAATAAGCTTAGTCAATATAGGTGGAAGTTTGTAAAGACGGTCAGCTGTATTCAAATTATCATAATTGGTCAATCTTAGCATACGTAAATTTTTTGTTGGAAATTCTATGTTTCCACTCAGGCAACATAGACCAAGAAACTTTTGCGTTCTTCTTTGTTGTGTGAACCTACTGAATCCATTATTACGCCTACTGCGTGTTAGCTGATTTGATATAAATTCATTTCCTCTTTTATTTGTCTCGTCGACAATAGTGTCATCGAAAAATGTTTAGAAGTACTCTAATGCTGTAGCGTTATTAGGAATCAACAGAAACCACCAAAAACTGCACCAAAAAACTTAACTCGGACACGTGTTTCAACAGCTAAGCTGTTATCGTCAGCGATACCGATACTAAAAATAAAAACAACGGGAAGCTTATATATACTATCTGCTTATGACGCATCGTTAAACTTAATTGATTCTTAGATAAGCTTAAATAATTCCGAAAATCCTAATGGACCGTTATCATCATAATTAATAAGCAAATTTCTGTTTTTAAAATTTCTAAACTTTCATAAGAATCAAGTTCGTTTTATTATCTACCCTCTTAATTAATTCAATGTCGCCTACTCTATGGCCATTTTTCAAGCATATGCATGGCAACACTGGACCTATCTGTGCGATGATATTTGACATGAGCTACGTGCTCTTTAAAACGAGTTTTAATAGGTCTCTTGGTTTGCCCTATATATACTTGGTTACAGTCTTTACAATTAATTTTATATATTCCCGATTTATCACCCATTTCTATTGGGTCTTTCGGATTGATTAAAAGTTTTTGCAAGTTGTTACTACTAGAGGTTATTGCTTTATAATCAAATTTTGAAAATATTTTTTGAAGACCTTTTGTGTATGTGGGATAATTTGGTAATTTGACATATTTCTTATCTATTTTGCTATTACTAGTTCCTAACGTTGTAATGTTTCTAATGATTAACTTATGTTTATGTTTTCTAATTATGTTTGTGACAATTGATTCTTGAAAACCATTGTATGATGCAATCTGCTTAATATTTTGCAGTTCTTTATCAAAGTTTTGTTTTGACAAAAAGTTGAAAGATGCAAGTTTATGTTGCATACTATGGTTGGAATCATTTGTTATAAACCTCATAGTGTTAGTGTCTTTACGACAAATATCTATATCTAGTTTGTTGCCATTTCTTGTCACTAAAGTGTCTAAGAAAGGTAACTTAAGGTTTGTTTCTGTTTCATAGGTAAACTTGATCGTCTCAAATTTTGAATTTAAAATTTCTACAAATTGCTGAAGGCTGTAAACTTTAGTGTCGATGACTGCAAAATCGTCATCTACATATCTACACCAAATTCTAGGGAAAATAATCTAATTTATTTTTTATATCAGTTTCAAATTTACCCATGAACAGGTTCGCCATAAACGGAGATAAGCTGTTACCCATTGTTGTACCATAATTTTGTTGATAAATGTTATAGTTAATTTGAAAGTAGGTTTGACTCATACATAATCTTGCTAATTTAATAAAATTATCTACTTCTGAATTGTCTAAATGGTTTTGGTGTAACATATCTTTCAAATAATCTAAAGTGATATCTATCAGAACGCTTGGAAACAATGAACAGATATCGAATGAAACTAAAACTTCGTTCTCAGTCAGCTCAATGTTTTAATTTTTTCAATAAAATTGTATGAATTTTAAACACTGAAATTTGATTGTTGATATTCAAAACTGTTGAATTTATTTGACAACCATTTAGATATCAGATAAGTAGGATCTTTAATACCTAAAACAATGGGACGCATTGCTTTTCCGGGTTTATGTATCTTAGGTAAACAATACATTCTAGGAAGCACTGGGTTAGATACCGGGAATATATAAAATTAATTGTAAAGACTGTAACCAAGTATATATAGGGCAAACCAAGAGACCTATTAAAACTCGTTTTAAAGAGCACGTAGCTCATGTCAAATATCATCGCACAGATAGGTCCAGTGTTGCCATGCATATGCTTTGAAAATGGCCATAGAGTAGGCGACATTGAATTAATTAAGAGGGTATATAATAAAACGAACTTGATTCTTATGAAAGTTTAAAATTTTTAAAAACAGAAATTTGCTTATGAATTATGATGATAACAGTCCATTGGAGTTTTCGGAATTATTTAAGTTTATCTAAGAATCAATTAAGTTTAACGATGCGTGATAAGCAGATAGTATATATAAGCTTCCCGTTGTTTTTATTTTTAGTATCGGTATCGCTGATGATACCAGCTTAGCTGTTGAAACATGTGTCCGAGTTAAGTTTTTGGTGCAGTTTTTGGTGGTTTTCTGTTGGTTAAATAGACGCTGCAGTTGGTGTTCCTTTCCTTTGATTATTAGGAATGTTGCTGTTTATAGACTGCGTGCGTGAATAAATAGAATGTGTGGTGGATTATCTTCAGTATCGGTCCATTCGTCATCAGAACGATTTAGTGTGGCTTTTTGGAATTAGAGTGTACGCTTTGTTCACTACACACCGAGTCACTTATATCGGTCTCATAATTTTTGTAGGCAATTGAGTCGTGTCGCTTGAGAATGGCTCTAATGTGTAGCACGTGTTTATTCCCAAGAAAAATCTAGATTACTTGCAAGAACCTCAAGTTCTGCTTGAGTTAATGGGTGTGACATGTCTTTTGCAGTTATTATGGATCGACCAAAATAAAATACACATGAAATCTGTGTCTTAACAGGCCACTGTATAGGTACTTCGATTGTAAAATTGCAATCTCGTTATCTGAGTAATAACTTGAAGTTAGTAGCAGTTTTCAATCTCCGCTTTAGGTTAACGTTCGGTTAATATCCAATGAAACAATTGTGACAACAAATATCACAGCAAACCCAAAATTGAAGTTTACCAATGATTGTTTACAATAGTGTAGAAATAAGCTTAAAAGTGTGGCCACTATACCGGCCGCGGCCCACAACATTAAATCTTAAAAGTCATTATAATGGTCGGCGGTGAACGTGTTTTTTGGAAACCGTACATTTCGCCCCCAACGTTTTGCCCTCGCACGTTTTGCACTCACTCGTTTCGCCCCCGTACACGTTTTACCTCCACACGTTTTGTCCCTGCCAATGTGAAATTATATACAATTCTAAGTATGATATCCAAAGTCGGGATAATGAAATTATACAAATATATTTGGGGTAAACGATGTCGATTGGTAGATGTGATCGGGGTGAAAGGTGATGGTTAGTAGGTTACAGTTCGTACAATTTTCTTTTTAAAATAATTACATGGTTTCATGTGATTTGTAGTAAACGGTGTTGGTTGGTAGGTGTGATTGTGGGTGAACGGTGTTGGTTGGTAGGTTACAGTTATTAAATTTTTTAAAAAATAATTACAGAGTTTCGTGTGATGTGGGGTAAACGGTGTTACTAGAAATTTTTTCGTAAAAAATTACACTTTTTATGTAGTTTGAAGTAAACGGTGTTGGTTGGTAGGTTACAGTTATTACAATTTTCTTCTTAAAAAATTACATGTTTTCATGTGAAGATTTTCATACATAAAGAGGTGAAAGGTGTGGGGCCGAAAGATGTACGAGAGCGAAACGAGTGGGTGCGAAACGTGTAAAGGCAAAACGTGTGGGGGCGAAAAGATGGAGTCGAAATGTTCTAAAAGCATTTTTTTTTAATGTTCTGTTCTTAAAATTTCTTGAATTACATTTATGCTGTTTTAAATGATTGTTTATTTATATGTAAGGTATTTATTTTAAATACAAGGTAATTATGCGCATTAAAGATTTAATTTTACGAAACAACAACAATAACCCTTTAATTTTCTGAAACATTTAAAATCATTTATATTTAGTTTGGCATATGATCCAATAAACGTTACTACAAAGTTTCACAACACGGCGCTTTTAACCAAATCTAAATTTAGATCGGCATCGTTCTTGTTTTACAATTACCAATCTGAATTCCTGAATGTTTGATATCTTTTAATTAAATTGGAAATTAAGTTTTTATCTTTAATCAAAAAAATATGAAAATGATCTAAAATAAATTAAACCGGTAGAGTTTTACAATTCGCATTAAAAGTGCAGTCTGACGTTTCCGTTGATCATCTTGAAGCTATTCGGACAGTTGAAAGCTCGTCGTCAGCAAACACTGACGGCAAAGAACGTGTCAACGAGCTGGTAACGATGTCACCCCCATTTGGTTGGTGGAGCAACTGTACAATTCGATAAAATCAATCTGATTACTTCGGTTGCAAAGTGCTTTTATGTTGCCTTTATTGTAAAACTTTTTATGCACGTTTTATTACACTTCTTAGAGGTTTGTTATCTAGTGTAGATAAATTTCAGCTTACAGATATTTCGAATTTCTATTAAACTGAAATAACAACCTACGTCATTGCAATACAACAGTTAACGTCGCCATAAATAATTTTACCGGATATCATTTTTATCCGGAAGTAACTTTAATGTAAGTGTGCATGTAATTTTCTATATTTATTCCTATTTCACTCACAAACGAGTTGCGAGATGGAACGATATAATTAAATTGCGTGAAGCCGTTACAACTTCTATTTCTAACAATGTCAGTCATCTTGACAACTCAAATACAAGACGAAAGAAAAACTAAAAGAAAACTGGGAAAAATAACTGTTGAACCCTCACCTGCCACTTCAGATTTGTATTTCAGTTTCAATACATATTTTTCAGTTAAGCTCCGCAAGTTTCGTATGCGAGAAAAATTGTTTTTTTTCTACAAAATTCTTAGCTGTACCCTTAAACTTTCAAGTCGAGTGTTATTTAATAGTTTCATTGCACCGCATTTGTGTTACCTGAAGTTAAATCGCACAACGCGCGTGTAATTAATGTTTCACTGTTTAATAGCTTACGTAAACTATACGTACTCTATTCGAAATACTGCTGCGTGCTATACAAAATACGTTTTAATTAGTTTTATTTTTAACATGTTACCTTTCTATATAAGTGTAGTAGTTCTAGTCGTACCATCTAATTGGGGTTTGACAAATATTGCTCAAACTTTTATAAGAAATTGTTCAAAGCTGCTAATGAAGTTTAAAAGTTTTCCACATTCAGTCTTGTGCTAGAAAACTTTATGATTTCCAAAAACATAAAAATTGTATAAAAGTTCTATTAACTCATTTGTCTATGGTACCAAAATAAAAATAATAATACAAAGAAGGTTACATGTAGAAACGGTTTTAAGATTGCTCATAAGAAAAGGGGATCAATAATTATACTCAGTGTCAGCAGCAGATTTCGAGTTAGAATTTTTTACTTTAAAGTATCTCGGCCGAGTTTTTCTAAACACCTGACCTGAAATCAAACAATCAAATAAGTTGATATTAGAACAAACCCAAACTAAACCTGTTCTCCTAAATTTATTATGTGGTTCGCTTTTTTAAAGTAAGTATTTATTAGAAAATAAAAAGAATGTAATTTATGTCAGTAGAGAGTACTGTGCCATAAAGATTTAAAAAATAATAATTATGTGGGTGTGGTGCTGTTCGGGCTGATAAAATAAAATCGACATACCTCCACGATGTTTTTTTAAATAAATGTATAAAACCCTCTCAATTGATATACATTTGATTTCATATAAAAGTATTGATCTGGAAGAGTACGACGAACGCTGACTGAGTTCCTATGCTGAATATCCAAAGAAAGTCTCTGGTGAAGATAACTCTTAGTTTTTACATTGCCAGATTCAGACATTAGTTTGTTGGCAATGAAGTTGGTAAATGCTTCTTGACACCAAGACTCAATAGTTTCGCCTACAATCATTTTAAAAATATAATTATGATGCTTTAAAGCTTTATATTTGGTGTGTTTCTTTGCAGGCTATTTCGGAAGCTGCTCCAGCTGCAAGTAGTGTGTGGTTGCAAGTGTATCTACGCAAGTCACGTCCTATACAAGAAGTTGGACTTTAGACCATTCAGTTAAAATTGCGCCAAATTAAGTTCACTACATCTAAGGGATTCTTCCTCTGCTTTTATTGCAGCTAAGTCTATAAATTCCTTTTTTAGTTACACTAGTGCGACTACAGAGATGTGTTTCAAAGTAATCGCACCCAAAACGAAGTCCAATACATGTTAGGAAATCTTGATTATCTAGGCAAGTGTCTATATTCTTAGAAGAAAATGCATGTAACTGAGTTCCTGATTCTGGTTCTTGGAGGAAAGTAAATCAAACTAAGTCTGTTTCTTGGATAATTAACCAATACCAAGGTTTCCATAGGTTTGTTCACTAGACTTATTTATTCTTTTGGTACATTTTCATTTTGGTATTGTGATGTAAGTGTTACGCCCCAGAAGATCAGTATAAACCTGTATAGTGTGGTCACGAAACCGTGTGCAATTCTGTATTGTTTTGTCTTAACAAAGCATTTGATGAATTGGAGTTTTGACGTCCATAGTAGGGAGTAAGAAAAACATAAGACTCTCGGTACCGTAAGCAAAACTAAGAAATGCTAGAAGGCAAACATCAGAAATTCTTTGGATACCTAAACCACTGAGTATCGTTAACCCGGCGTTGGTAAGGTGGGGTGTGACAAACCCCAGGCCATACAAAACTGTTAGCCATATTTGTAATAGTTGCTCTGTGCGCATGCGTCTCTTAATAGCTTTCCACAATAATTTCACCTATCCTATGGTTCAGTTGGTTTGTTGGCAGCGCCTGTAACAGACGTGTAGTGGCTGCTCAAAGTGACTTGGGGTTTCTCAGACCCCACCTTACCATTGCCGTAACATTTTGGTCGAACGGTGAGTATTCAGAAATATTAAATTGTTATTACAACAGTGATGGTTTTCTCCAAAGTCTTAAAAGTGGCACTTTTATTAACTCTATACGTGTCGTAGAAGTGCCACTTTTACATCCTAGAGTAAAAGTAACTATTTGTACCTTTGAAGTAAAAATAGTTATTGTTATTGTTTTTTCCAAGATGTGTTCGTACGAGAAAGAACAGCAACGCTTGCTAGCGTTATGGCAAGAAGTCGAAAACGATCAAGACAATTACGAGCTTTCTGAAACTGAAAGTGAGCCAGAAGAAGATGAAGTAAATGATCTCAATGCTGAACTCAATACTGGACAAGATGAGAATGACGACGAAGATATTGGAGATATCGGCTTAGATAATGAAAACATCAATAATTCTCAAACTATTGATAATATATCGTCACAAAAATATTACGTTGGAAAAGACAATATTACAAAATGGCTACGAAATGTACCACATAGAAATGTTCGAACTAGAGCTGAAAATATAATTACTCATTTGCCTTGCGTAAAGACTTATGCTAAAAATGCGAAGCGTATAATTGAATGTTGGTCTTTGTTTTTGACGATCAAATGCTCTCTGATATTGTCAAGTATACCAATCAAAAATTCGTCAAAAAGCAACAAAATATAAAGATCAGTATTTTGTAGGAAACTACAGTCGTTGAATATAAAGCAGTTTTAGGATTGCTGTATTTAGCAGGTGTATGCAGATCAAATCATCAGAATCTAAATGACTTATGGATGGCTGATGGTACAGGCGTTGATATATTTCGTGCTACTATGTGCCTCAAAAGATTCACTTTTTATTATCTTGTATGCGTTTTGATAATATGAACAATAGGGAAGAACGACGCAAATGTGACAAGCTAGCTCCAATCAGAGCCATATTTGATAAATTTGTATATTACTTTGACCAAGCTTATTCCCCAAGTGAGTATCTTACGCTAGACGAGAAGCTGGAATCTTTCAGAGGGCGATGCTCATTCCGCCAATACATACCAAACAAGCCAGCGAAGTATGGGATAAAGGTACAAGCTTTAGTGGATGCCAAATCCTTTTATGTTATGAAGCTGGAAGTTTACACTGGCCTACAACCTGATGGACCTTACAATATGAGTAATCGTCCATCTGATATTGTTCTGCGTATGGTACAACCTATATCTGGTACCAAAAGGAATGTGACGTTTGATAACTGGTACACCAGTCACGATGTAATGTTAAAACTACTGAAAGATCATAAACTGACATCTGTTGGTACTATGAGAAAAATAAACGGATTATACCCACAGATTTTTTGAATGTTCAGAAGAGGGAAAATAAATCTAGCTTGTTTGGTTTCCAAGAAGATATAACTTTAGTTTCTTACGTGCCAAAGAAACAAAAAATGTTTTGCTGCTTTCAACACTACATCACGACGATAAGATAGATGACAGTACAGGAGATCGCCGTCTTCCTGAAATAATTAGTTTTATAACTTCACAAAATGCGGTGTAGATGTAGTAGATGAATTGTCTGGAAGCTACAGTGTTTCTCGCAATTCAAGAAGATGGCCTCTCACCCTTTTTTTTCTCTCCTCAACACGGTAGGAATCAATTCCCAGGTAATATATAGAACAAATAATAACGACTACAAGCTGAAGAGACGAGAATACCTGAAAAAATTAGGGCTGGCGCTAATTGAAGAACACATAGATAAACGAAAAGAAAATTCAAGATTGCCAAGAAACTTGCGTAGAAAAATCATAGAAATAAGTGGGAAAAGCCAAGAACCACCATCCAAACGACCAACTCTCATCGGAAGGTGCCAAACATGTCCTAGAACACGTGACCGCAAAACCAAATACACCTGCAGTACCTGCAATACGTTTCTATGTCTAGAACATGCTCATATGTACTGCCAAAATTGTTGTATTTCGGAATAGATTTTTTATTTTTATCGTCAATACCAAATAAAAATTAGTTTCAAGTGTTTATTTGAGTATTAGCTATAAAGTATTATCATTACATCTGAAAAATTTCCGAAAATTTTCCCAATTTTTTCAATTTTCGAATGTGTGTTTTTTTTGTTTTGTAAAATACGACGTTCAAGTTATTTTATGTTATTTTAATAATAAAATAAAAGTTCCTAACAATTCTTGTTTTATTCATTTCTATATTACTTTGTTAAGACTTAGCCAAAATATAAATAACCTACATAATTTGTAACTATTTTTTATTTATTAATTTGGTGGGGTTTGTCAGACCCCACCTTACCACTGCCGTCAAAATATTTCACCTTACCAACGCCGGGTTAAGGCTAACATTAATAATAGGTTCAAAACTTGATCGAAGACATGGATGGAAAATTCCATACGCACAAGTACAAACAAAATAGTTCATTTTGATATAAAAGACAATTTTTTAATAAACAGTTAGCTATATGAGGATTAATTTGATCCAGTCTGGAAATTAATAGATTCTGGGAACACCTAATAATTGTAAGTCTTTTACTAAATTTATAAAAATGCCTGGGCATTTTTTTTTCAAATTTTTCACATTTGTTAGGGTTAATACTAGCAACTAAATCTATCACTTGTTGAGACAATTTCTAGATCATTCGCAAGTGATGCATTATCACAAATACTAAATGTTCAGTTTTGATGATAATTTATAAATTAAGGGTTGAATTGATGCGCAAAATGACAATGGATCTCAATGGTCACTTTGTTGTACTCTTACTTTAGATTGCTATACTTTTATCACCAAAAAACGTATAAGCGGGGGATTGATAAACCTGATAAAAAAATGGCCACAATAGTGATAAAGAGGGTACGTGTTGGTAGTGAAAGCGTTCGTACGCTCTTGCCACGCATAATAGACAAGTAAACTAGAAAATTAATATTAAAAACTAAATTGGTGGGATAAAAGAAATATACGTGGAAAAATTTAGTTGACCTAATTAATTATAATACGTGTAAGAGGAAGTTTGGTTGCCTATAAATAGGAGAAAGTTAATTAATGAATAATAAAAGTTATAGAAACAGAGTATCTAGTACTGGTTCAATTGAAGAATTTTTGAAGAGAAAAAGAACGGAAAGTTAAGCAGCAAAACAACCGGAGGAGGAAAGATTACAAGAAATTTTTAAAAAGAGCAAAGTAACACAACGTTCACCAATAAAAAAAAGTACAACCAAAAATGAAGCAAATATGGAAAACGTAATAGCGGCGATTAGAGAACTCTGAAACAATGTTCACAAATAATAAGAAATAATATAAAGAGACGGCTCTAGCAATGGACCCTAGAAAAGAAAGAACACAATAATATTGGGTTCGAAGTAGCGCACTAAATGCGTGGAAGATCCCGTATTTATAAGCGTTAACACAACAGTTCCAGCTGAGTCGGTGAGATAAGGAGGTCCTTGAGAGAACTGAACGAAATAACTACTGCGTAACGAGGTGCCACCTGCTGAGTGACAGAGAGAAATAAAACCGACCAACAAGAAATTCAATAGGTTTTACTTAAAGTCTACTATTCTACAACGAACACAAATCAAAGAGAGACAAAGACATAAATATAGCAAATACAATTCAAAATATTTAAAGAATCTGGGAGAAATGAGAGTTCTGTAGCATGAAACTTGCGTGCATTAGCAATAACTAATTAGTTATAGTTCGCGTTCAAATGTCACAATTTAGTTAAGTTTTCATTTATTAACCCCAAATAATAGTAGCGTACCAACTCAAGATTGGTGATTAAGGAAACTCGACGTACACACGTCATTTACATAGGTGACTTAAAAACTAGTACCGTCAAACGGGGTAAAGTCGATCAAAAATGAAGGTTTTTTTAGCATAGCACCTAAACGATTTAATTTTTTAAATGGCATTGAAAATGAAGATACCTTAAATATTAAGCCATTTGATGAACCTATTATTATTTTTCTAAGTTTTCCCATTTAATTTTTATTTTTCGTTAAGGGTGATCGACTTTACCCCGATATCGGGGTAAAGTCGATCACCTATTTAATACCATAGAAAAATTGACTTTACCCTGCCAAAGGGCAAAGTCGATCAACAATCATTAAAAAAAGTCACCAAATCTTTTTTTTAAATTTGGGTTAATAAAACCATCAAAAAGTAAAAATGCTTCTTTATTTAGTCTTTTTACAGCCATAAGTTGCTATAACTAAAAATATCACAAAACAACTAAAAATAATAGAAAACATATTCTTTACGTAGCTATCTAGATCAGTTCTCTTACATAAATAAAATACAACAAATAAAATATAAAATTCTTAGCTGCACAAAAAAAACACAACTATTTACTCCACAAGAACTTCTTCTTCTTCGCGCAGATGAAAGGTGTGCCTTCCACGCTTTTGTCCTTTTAAGTTGATTTTTCTTTTAATCTGCTCAAACATAATTATTGATAAGTCTGGAATTTGTGGATACACAAAAACACATCTTTATTTGACTCCTTCTTGCGCATTGTATTAACAGTCAGTTCTTCGTTTGAGATAGTTTCAATCTTGGCAATAAAATGTCTGTCTCTTTGTTGGTTTTAAATGTTACTAATACGTAGTCATTTACGATAAAAACTCGAGAATTTTGCTCTTCTGCCAAGCTTTCACTTAGGGTAGAGGGTTCTCCTATTTCGTATTCTTCTGTGAATGACTTCTCTGATTCCGCAACCTCTAAATCCGATTCTTTTTCTGACTCAATCTCACTTATATTTTTATTTTTATCTTGTCCAAGTCCTTCTTCTGATTCGCTATCATTTGCTCCTGATCTATGTCCTTTCGTTTTGTTTTGTGCTGTAGTTGTGGATTCAGCTATTAACAGATCCGATGTCCCTATGCTCTTCCTGCTGAAACCTTCAGTTTTTTTCCTCTTTTTACATTCTTCGTTGGACCCGTACGAAGTTGTTCAAGATGATCTACTATAACATTTGTCCATGATGTTTCAAGTGTGTCGTCAACTGTTTTACGTGGAATTTTCTTTAGTACAGCATCCGGATTGAATGGAACGATGCCACATGCCTTGAACCCTGCAATAGAGTTGAGTTGAGATTTGAGACCAACAGACTCCACGGCCTCCTTAAGAAGCTTTGGAAATAAAGTTTTGGGAAGCACTCCTCTACTTCTTAACTTCCATGTTTCTAATATTTTTTTCCATGCCGCCTTAAGAGGTCGGAAGTACGCAACATCCAAAGGTTGTAGAAGGTGTGTCGAGTTGGGTGGCAGCAGGACAAACCTAATATTATTGTTTTCGCATTCCTGTATTACACTCAAAGTGACGTGGCTACTTAAATTATCTCCAATTAGAACTTTATCTCCATCAAGTTTTTTAAAATGCGGCAAAGCAATAGAATAGAACCAGTCTTCAAAGATGGTAGAATCAAACCATCCGCTGAGAGTGCGATTGTATCTGGCCCCTTCTATACCTCCTTCAGTCCATCCCACATACGAATGTTTGGCCTTATAGACAATGTATGGAGGAAGCATTGTACTGTCTCCTGCTATCGCAAACATGACCGTAGTGCTAGTTTTTGTACTATCTATGGCCCTATGTGCATGTTTGGTGCCCTTTTTAAGACAACTTTCACAGCTCCAGGGTCATCTACAAAATTTGTTTCGTCGTAATTAATAATGTGAGAAGCTGGAATATCCTTAACGACATCTTTTAAATTTATAAAATATTCTTCCACTAACTCGTAGCTTAACGCTGCTCTAACCCGTTTTGTATTTTCTGCAAGTTTTATGCTAAGGTTGGGATTTCGCCTCATGAAACCATTGAACCAGTCTGTTCCAGGTAAGTTCTCAACAAACCGTGGCTCTGTCACTCCACGCTTTGTTAGATATTGTTTAACAATATGTTTAATGTCGACGGGCTTTAAGGGAAATCCCCAATCAGCGCAAAGTTGCAGGCCTTCAGCCAACATTTTTCTTCGTTCACATCTAGAGCGGACGGTCTACCATACTTAAGCTGATGTCGTCCGTGATAATGGTCATTGAGGGTCGAGTAAGTGACGGCAAATTGCTCAGCAGCAGCCCTCATTGACATTTTTTTTGTTTTATTGCCGCCGCTGCCCTCTGAAGATATATTTCATCATAATTTTTTCCCTCGGATCCAAACTTTTTGGTAGTGTCGGGGCATCTTAAAATAAATAAACAGAATTAATATAAACATAAAATGACTAACTCACTAAACAGGAATAAAAACTAAAGAGTAAAGCAAAGGTATTTCTAAAACTGAAAATGATCGAAATTACCCCTCAAAAACTGCCAGTAGAGACTTGGAAAAATTATATTATAGTGATATTTTTGTTTATTTACATTCATAAATAACTATTATTTCCGTATATTTACTAATTCCTTTCCATGGCGCAAGCTGTTAGCTGTGGAATCAATCGTTTTCGCATGTTTCAATTTTCAACGTTTTATAAACACGTCTTCCTACACGTACTTACCTTATGTATCACTAATCACTCCGCACTCAACCACGACTAAACCTCTAACTGAACCCACGACGAGCTAATGAGCAACTGCTAAATAGGTTACAATGCAACCATTAAGTTTTACGCACTATTTTCGGGAGAGGGGTGTGCTTGATCGACTTTGCCCCGCATGATTGACTTTACCCCCGTTTGACGGTATTACCTTCAGTTCTAATACGGAATGTAGCTCCTGCCTTTTGTTTTAGCTACCCCATATTAATAACAACGCCTTAACTCTGAGGTAGTTAGTGCCAACAACACCGAGCGTCGGTGGATGAAGACTACCCCAAATAACAATTTGCTTAATCGGTAGAAACACAACTGCTTGATGTCATGTGTACGTGAGTTTCGAACGCATGCAAAATAAAAAGGTTCTTTAAAACAATAACTTAGATGTGTACTGATGCATGTAATTTTGATAAGGAAAGTCTTTGTTAACCTTTAACTACTCGCGCAGTGTCTGGAGAGACACTGCCGCAACTTTAACTCGCTGTATTTTTTAATGTATTTTTAATATACTATTTTCCTCTTATGTATTCCTTAAACATAATGTTTTGAAAACCCCAGAAAAATTTGGATTTTTACATGCCTATACATTTTGACAAAATAACTTTAGGTGCACCTCTAACAATTTTGTGTCTGTTAGACACTGCGCGAGGAAAAACGTAACATATATTTAATTGGAACGTACGTGACAAATGTGATAAACAATCCGTAATTATAATGTTGAGTTGCATTTTTATTTGAGGCAGTGTGATATATTTAGTCTGCTACGTATTTATGAACTGTGTACGTGCAAGTTACTTTCTGTGTTGAAACAATTTCCATTTTTCATTCAAATAAGTTCGTTATATGTGATACAAGTTATAGGTGTTTTTCTTAGTGCATTGCAAACGGTTGATGTACAAAGTTATGGCGAGTACTAGCAAATATGAAGCTAATCGTCCAATTACTCAAAAGAACATGAACTTTTACTTCAAGAAGTTGTAGCTGAATTAGAAGAAGAACGAAATCTACCTCAAGATTCGGATAATGAAATCGGGGAAGATCATGAGAGCTTCAGCGAACACGACAGTGTTTCAGAATATGAAGTAGAAAATATTGAGAAAGTCGATATGGGACAGTCATGTGACAGCTTTTATATAGGAAAAGACAAGATATTCAAATGGGCAAAAATCCTCCAGCATCTTCCAGAACACGACAACAAGATATAATTACACATTTACCAGGATCTATTGGTGAAGCGAGACATATTACTAACTATTTAGAAGCGTATAAGCTTTTTTTTTGTGATGTTGTTATAAGTATTTTGGTTGAAAATACAAATATATACATAAACACAAAAGTGGTCGGTCAATATGCGAGGTGTCGAGATGCAAAAAAATGTGACTAAGGCAGAAATGGAGGCATTTTAGGATTGCTAATAATGTCTGGTGTATTGCGGAGTTCACATCTCAATTATAAAGATCTGTTTGCTAAAGAAGACATTGGTCATCATTTTTTTAGTTCTGTAATGTCGTACAACCGTTTTCTATTTATTCTCAGTTGCCTTCGTTTTGATGACATTTCCACGCGAGCAGAGAGATTGAAACTAGACAAACTGGCCCCAATTCGTCATTTATTTGATACTATTGTGAATAAGTGTTGTAGTGTATTTAGACCCAGTGAGTATGTGACTGTTGATGAACAATTGATTGGTTTTCGTGGACATTGTAGTTTTAGATAATATATACCTTCAAAACCAAATAAATATGGTTTGAAGGTGTTTGCCTTGGTCGATGCAAGGACTTTTTACTGCGTGAAAATGGAAGTGTATGTTGGTAAACAACCGGATGGTCCATTTGCTCTATCAAATACTCCTGAACAAATCGTACGTCGCCTCATTGAACCAATAAATAAAAGCAGCAGAAACGTAACAGTAGATAACTGGTATACAAGTATACCTTTAGCTCAAAATTTATTGCAAAATCACAAGCTAACACTAGTCGGACTATTCGTAAAAATAAGAAAGAAATTCCTCTGGAGTTTCAAGCAACAAAAGATGGAGAACTATATTCGACAAAATTTGGATTTACTAAAGATATGACACTAATATCGTATATCCCTAAAAAAATAAAGTCGTTTTGTTATTATCTACACTTCACCATGACTCTTGTATAGATCAGTCAACTGGTGAACAGAGAAAAGCAGAAATACTGACGTTCTATAACAGCACCAAAGGTGGTGTAGATACTAATGATAAATTGTGTGCTACATATAACGTAGGAAGAAGAACTCGAAGATGGCCTGTAGTATTATTTTTTTCACCTTGTCAATATTGCAGCTATAAATGCACGTGTTCTATGTGTAGCTAATTCTGGGCAATCCTGTGAAAGAAGTGCTTTTTGAAACAATTATCAAGACAATTGGTGAGGCCATTTCAAGTATTGCGTATCCAAGATTCGCATATTCCAAAATCAATTCGCAAACGACTCAGAGAAGATCTGGATATGCCGCAGGAACCGATAGCTGAACCACCTTCAGGTCAAAGGAAGAGGTGTGCGTTTTGTCCATATTCCAAAACAGGTCGAGCAAACAAATTTGTGCCAAGTGTTACAAAATTCATGTGGAGAACACTTGAGAAATGTATGTGTTGAGTGTTTTGAATAATAAAAAGGTCACCGCTGTTGATTGATGCTTTATAATACAAATTATATGTGTAGATATTTCTGTTTTATTATGACTCGTGCTTGTTTTATGCCTTGAACGAGGCTTAGGATAAATAAAAACAATAATTTTAATGTTTGATTTATAGTTATATTATATATTACTATGAAAATACTGCTTAGATTTGATGAATACGGAATATTTACTTTTATTTTCTTGAAATAAATCTGTACTGATTACATGTAGTTTTTTTCTGCATTCTGTTATTAAAACTTTCATTTATATTAAAGCAGATCTAGGAAACAATATTAAAATCATATTGACCTTTCATTATGAACCTAATACATTCATTATAAGCGCATACAAATCATATCATCCGATAGTGTCTCCGAGACACTGCGCGAGCGTAAGAAGGTAGCTGTTTCACGCGAGTAGTTAAAGGTTAACGACAATCCAGTTGACAGCTACTCGGGATGAGTAAGATTGCTCTGAGGAGGAGGAGACGACTTAGCTCTTGGAGCAGATTGGTGTAACCATGATTCCCACCTTTCTCGTTTCAGCGCGTCCAGGAATTGATCCAGACAGTAAGATATGAGTAGAAGATAGTCGAGACACGTGGGCTAAAGCATACGTCGTATTTAGCAATTAACACAACTACTAAACTAACCAAAGAAATAGCAAATACAAATTAAAAAAAGAAAGAAGCTTGGAAAAGTTAATTTTTGGATAAGACTGGGCAATAACAAGAAATATAAGTAAGAGCGAGAAACAGCTAAAACAATTGATCACAAATGCGAAAAACCAATGGAAAATTTTTGGAGAAAATTGGAAGATGATTCAAAAGGAAACCAAAAACTATTCTATAGAACATTAAAAACTTTATGAACAGAAAAACACTGAATACAAAATAATAAAAGGGAAATTATAACAGAAGAAATAAAAATAATAGAAAGATGGAGAGAACACGTTAAAGAATTATTAAATGATCCCAATAACAAAGAATAAATTAAAAAACGACAAAATAGCAAAAGAAACAGAGGGACATGTTATAAAGATGGAAAACTTAAAGAAGTAATAAAAGAAGAATAACGGCGGAATTGATAGTGATGCACTAGTCTAAGTGGATAGAGGAAGAACTACCAAAAGAAACGAAGACAGCATTAATTGTGCCGATCCATAAAAGGGAGATATAAAAAATCTAATAATTATAGAGGAGTAACATTTCAAAGTATATGTATTAAAATATTAAGATTATAATGGCAACTGAAGCGACAATGGAAAAGGAAGAAAGTGGATTCAGAAGATGAAGAAGCTCAGTATCACATATTTACAATAAACAAATCACAGAGAAAGCACAATAAAAAAAAAGATGATATTTGGCATTTTTGGATCTAGAGAAAGGTTTGATACGATGCCCACAGGCACAGGTGTGGAGGTTTTGTTAAAGGAAAAAAAAAGCTTACAAGTAATCATTCAAATAATTTGTAAGAATTGCTAGAATACAGCTGTGAGAGACAATAAAACATCAAAAAATTCAACACAAATATAGGATTAGGACAAGGAAAAGCTTTAAGTCAACTGCTGTTTAGCATATTCATGGCAAAATAATTATAAAATGTAAGCAGGAGTGTAAAAAGATGACAATTGAAATTTCAAAATGCAAAGAATCAAGGTATCGGAGGGAATATACGCGAATGACGTCGTATTGATCGCCGAAATTGAAAAAAGTTTACAAACAAATTTAAATAGTTGGAAATTAGTACTGAAAGAGAATAGAATAAAAAAATTAATAAAGTAAATCAAAGGTAATGGTAATCGGAGAACAAAACCTAAACATGAAAATTGAAATTGAAGGAGAAGAAAGTAAAGCCTTCCATTATTTAGGAGAAGTATTGGACGAGAAAGGAATCCTGAAAGCAAATATCAACAACAGAATAAAAGAAGGCAAATAGATTGTTCTATGCACTAAAAAAAATTTTTAGTAAGAGGAAAGTTTCAGTTGAAACTAAGACTAAAGTCTTCAAATCGACATATAAACAAATATCAACTTATGGCAACAAGTCGAGGTATGACAGATCAACAAAAAGCAAGATACAAGTAGTCGAATTGAGGTACCGAAGAAAAAATAAAAGGTATTACAAGAAGAGATAGATTACAAAAACACAGACGTAAGAAAAGGAACTAGAAGTATCAATCAATCAATCAATCAATCAATATATTTGTTTTTTTTTAAATAACAAAAGAATCGGTATTTTATTTTATTTACAAATCAACTTAACTTCAAATTTCTTTTTTCCTATCATCTATCCATTTCCTTCTCTCCAACAGTTCCCTCATCCATTGTATCCCCTCTCCCTTCTCCCCTAGCAGCGTCTTCCATTCTGTTTCCTCACGTCTCAGCTCTGCGCACCGTCTTTCATGTGTGTTATATCCTCCCATTCCTCTCCACACAGCCTGCACATTCTCTCCTCCTCACCCTCCAATACTTGTTTCCATACTCTTCATTACCGGCTCTAAATCTTGCTATAATTCTTTTTCTTTTAGGCTTCTACCGTCTGTAATGTACTTCGGCACTTCTTCTGTTGTAATTTGTCTATACTTCTCGTTATATTTACCTTCTTTTATTCTTACTCTTCTTTCTTGTATTTGTAAGTCCTTATCCCTTGCTATTATCTCCTCCTCCATAAGCCTTCCTTCTTGTCTTAACCTCTTGATCTCTTCTCTCGCATACCCGCATCGTTCATAATATTTTCTTCTTTCTTCTTCTCCATATCGCCTTTTCTGCCCATCCACTTCTTTCCAGCATTCAAAGAGTATCTCGTTATCTTTTCTGTTCACCATTTTTCTTCATACCTTAAAGCTCTCTTCCTGTTTGTATCCTTATTTTTCTAGTTTTAGTTCTTCTTCGACTATATAACCCGGTGTCTCTTTCTCAAGTCCTAACGTCCACTTACCATATTTTCCTGAATCTTCTCCAGTTCATCCCATTCCTTCCATCCCCAAATCTCCGCCCCATACAACATCACACTTCTTACTAGCCTCTCAAAAATCCATATTCTTTTTCTTACATCCTTTCCAAATGTTTTTTCTCCTATCCCCATACTTGCCCGACTATTTTATTTCCTTTCTGTCTCAACACTTTTATGTGATCCCCATCCTTATTGTCATATCTGATAGTGTACCCCTAAATATCTATACTTATCTACTCTCTCTATCTCTTCCTCCCCACCACCATTTATTTTCCTTTGGTCTTCCTTTTCTCTTCTTAAATTCTATTATTTTCGTTTTCTCAACATTTGCTTCTAATTTTTTTTCTCCAGGTAGCTTTTCAAAACTTTAATCACCCTCTCATCTTTCTTCCTTTGACGCTAATGCGACAATATCGTCCGCATACGCCAGCACCCATACATTTTTTCTTCCAATTACAATTCCTCCTACCTGATTTTTCTTCATTTCTTCTTCTAAATCTCTAATATATATTGAAAATAGGCTAGGGCTTAATGGACATCCCTGCTTTAGCCCTCTTTCCGTCCAAAACTCTCTTCCCAATTTCATTCCCACTCGTTCTACATTTTGTCTCCTCATATATTTCCTCTATTGCGTCTTTCACATCCTTGTCTATCCCCACTTCTCCCATAATTTTCCATAATCGTTCCCTTCCACGTTGTCGAACGCTGCCTTAATGTCCAAAAATATAGCAAATACCTTTCCTCTTTTCTTTTCTATTTCTTGATTAACTAGGTGTTTTAGTATGTAAATATTATCTATCGTCCCTCTTCCTTTTCGAAATCCGTTTTGCCAGTCTGGGATAATTTTCTTCTCGTCTAATTGTTTTTCTAATCTTGCTCTTATAATTTCAGCATATATCTTGTATCCCACATTCGTTAGGTTTATCCCTCTGTAATTTTCACTTGTTTTGTATCCCCTCCTTTGTATATTGGGCATATTATTGCCTCCTTCCATTTTTCGGGTATTCCTTCTCCTTTCCATATTCTTTCGTATATCCTTCTTAGCTGTTCTCTCATTTTTCTCCAGTGTATTTCCATTGTTCTCCTTGCGTTCCATCCGTCCCTTCTGCTTTCCCTATTTTCACTTTTTCTATTGCTCTCCATCTCCTCTTTTCTATCCCGCCTTCTCTATGCCTTATTTTTGTCCTCTCCATCTCTTTGCTTGTTACTTTTCTTCCGTTCCTTTTAACATTTTCTTGCAGTATTCTTCCCATTCGTTTCCTTCTATTTTATTTCCATCCTTTTTGTTTCCCTTCTTTGGTTAATAAATTCCCATGCTTGTCCCTCATTTTTATTTGTTCTATCCTTTTCCCCATCTGTGTTTTATATTCTTTCTTTCTTCTTTCACATATTTCTTTGAAATTTGCTTTTACTTTTGTATTGTTCTATCTCTATCTTTCCTGTTTTCCAATTTCGTCTTCCTTTCCTCACTTCTCTTTTCCCCTTATCACACTCTTTGTTCCACCATTCTTTCTTGTTTCCTAATTCTTTTTTTATTTTTCTGTACTTTCTCTTTCCGTCGCCTCCTTCATTTTTATTAGTATTCTCTCAATATCTTCTTCCATCTCTCCTGATATTTCCATTTCTTCTTCCATTTTCTCTTTATATTTTTTACTGTCTCTTCTGTCCATATTTTCTTTTCTCCCCATTCTTTATTTTTTCATCTTGATTCTCTTCTTCCTCTTCCAACATGATCACTTCCAATGGTTGGTGGTCTGATTCCACTTCATCTCCTATTCTTAGCAATTCCACGTCCTCCTTACATTTTTCATTTAATAATACATAGTCGATTACAGACTGCCCCCCTTTCACTTATGTATGTATATTCTCCTTTTCCACCCTCTTCCATATTTCCGTTCATAATTATCCAACCTCTTTCTTCACATAGCTCTAATAATCTTCTTCCTTGTCCATTTATTTTTTTGTCCATGGATCTCCTATTTTTAACTCTTCCATTTATCATTATTCCTCCTTCTTCCCTATTCTGGCATTAAAATCTCCCCCTATAATCAGCTTGCCTTCCTTTTATATACTTTTCAATGATCATTTTAGTTTCCTCCATCTCTTTCCATAAATCGTCAGTATGTTATACTTCTCTCCATTTTCTGTTTTACTCGTATTCATCATCCCTTTAATTTTCTCTACTTTTCCCTCCTCTTCTATTTCCCACTCCTTTTTACTCCTATAATTATTCCTCCTTTCGCTCTTCCCCTTTTTCCTTTCTTTCCGCATATTGAATTTCCCATACAAATTCATTTGGCATTTTGTCCTTCCAAACCTCCCAATCTTTTTCCTCCATCCAAGTTTCCACCATGCCCACCATTTTAAAATCCTTTATATATTTCCAAAATTCTCCCCCCTTATTTTTTATACCCGCAATGTTCCAAAAAGTATTTTATTTTTTCTTTAATTTTCCCATTTTTCTTAACCTCCTTTTCCCATTTCCTCTTCCCCCTATATCTTTGATTAGTTTTTGGTAACCATTTTCTTATCTGTCTCTCCTTCTCTATCCATCTTCTTTCTTCTCCTCCAACCCAAATTTTTATGCAATTTTCACTATGTTTCCTTCTTTTTCCAATTTCTTTGCCTCCATCCTTATGATTGCTTGAATTTCCCTCTCTTTCTTTGTCAAATCTTCATCTATATATATTTTCGTGCCTTTCATTTTACCTTTATTCCTTAGAATTTCTATCTTGTCTTCAATATTTTCCATTTTAATTATCACTATACCTTTTCTTATTTCCGTAGCTTCCTCAATTTTCTTTTCGATTCCTAACGTCTCTTTTATCATATCTTCTATTTCTTTTTTATTTCTTTTCTTCCTCCTCTTATCTCCACTCCCTTAATCACCAAATTTTTCTTCTTGTCTTCCTTCTCTAGAAATTCTACTCTTCTCTCTAAACTTTCGCATTTTTCTTCCACAGTCTTACACTTTTGTTCCAGCCTTTCACTAATTTTTTTCATTTCTTCTTTCATCTCTTTAATTTCCTCATTAGTTTTACCTGATTTAATTTGATTTCTTTTATTTCCTTCAGCATTTCTTTCCATATGTTTCTTATTTCTTCATCATCTTCAGTTCTTCCCGTGCTTTTCTCAACTCTACTTTTTCCTCCCTCCTTTCGTCGGCTTTCTCAGGTGATCTTCCCACTTTTTTTACTTTTCCTAAAGACTTTGAACAGCTCTTCTTCCGTTCTTCTTTTTTTGTTTCCGACAATGATCCTTCCGATTCTGACATTTTTAGTAATTCCGCTTGTACACACGAATTATTAATTCTATTTCTAACGATCCCCAGTTTTAACTATAATTGTTCAATTTTATTCTATTAAATAACTGTTCAACCTGTCCCCAATTAAATAAAGATTCACGAATGTATTAAATTAAGTCAAAATAAACTATAAATACGTTCCTTTATCACTTACGTTCATTCCATCTCTCTATCACTACCTATCACACTAACACATTGTTATCTGCTTCTATAACGCATTTCACAATTGATTACATACACCTTCATACAAAACCTAACCGTCTATTATTTAATTATAATTACTTAAACTGACTTTTTCCGCACAAATTAAAAACACGTCCAACCTTTCTGATGGTCTAATACCACTTTTGAACTAGAAGTAGAAAGTACACTAAAATTTATACAGAAGAAGCAACTGTCGGTGGGATCAACTAGTAAAAATAAACCAAAAAGCACCAGTAAAGCAGATATGGAAGACAAGGATAAGGAAAACAAAAAAAGGAAAACCAAGAAAACATGGAATGGGAAAGTGAGAAGAATACTAAAAAGAAAAATGAAAATATTTGGAAAGAAGAACCAGAAGATGGCGTGTAATGAAGAAATAATGAAAGAAATTGTAAATTTAAATGTAGAATAATAATATGTAATGTAATATTTAACACCGAAAAGTAAAAGTCTTTTTAGTAGCTTGCAGATTGATAAACTTTTACATTACAAAATTATTTTAATTATACAGTATGACCCAAAAAATGGTTGCGCATCAAAGGTTATGCTTTTCTTATGGAACACATGGTATTTTATTGCGTTTTGATTTCGGGTAAAAAAAATAAATACTTTCATAAAGGTTCTCTATACCTAAATACAGGGCGTTCTGAGTTACGTAGACTATTCCTTAAGATATGGAGTTTTAAAGAAAGTTCAATATATTTACTAATCCAACAAATCATAACAAATTTACTCTTAAGTTTGAATAGTTGGATATTAGGTAAATGTATTTTATGATTAAACATTAAACATCTCTTTATAGGGTGTTCATAATTTACAGGTCAATCGTTATATCCTTCAATATGTAAAATCAGCCTTATTTGAAATGGAACGCCCTGTGTTTTAATAATTCATAACGGTAACAAAAGTCCTTTTCGAATGGAATGAGGGTGTTCTATGCTTAATGTTACAGTTTTTGTTGAATTTACAATTTTCTTGAAATTAATAGTAGCGAGAGATTTTAAAACAAAAATGCATACGTAATCTAATCAGTTAATGTAATTTTATGAAATTACAGTCTCGCTAATAATTGTCTAAAGTCCATAAACAAAAAATTTAAACGGCCATCATAATCGTTTTTTTTGTCAAATGCTGATGTAGTCAAATGTGATACAGATGATAGTGGTTTTCTTAACCATTCTTCTCACACTCCGCGTTTGACTAAATTATTCAAATAACATGTAGTACCTATCACCAAACAGAAAACACCAGGACTTTACTCGGACACGTGTTTCAACAGCTAAGCGATGGTATCGCTGATGATGACAGCTAGCTGTTGAAACACGTGTCCGAGTAAAGTGACTTAAGTCCCTCTTGAATATATGTACCATATTTGTTCTGAGTATTGTTGGTTGTATACCCTTTTAAAATTCATATTAGGAATAATTTTTCAAAATTTATTGATAAGAACATGTTATTTAAAAAGATTAGGTTCCCTACTCTTGTCCCTCTTCCTGTTCACGCCGTTGAAGCCAAACGCTTTTTGAAAATTAGGCCCTCTTTTTCTTTAATTTACGTGAGTAATTCTTAAAAAATAATTATTAATCTTTATAGTAATTGATTTTAGGATATAATTTATACCAAAATAGTTGTTGGAAGATTATTGTGAATAACTCTTTGGCCACTTCCACCTGGGCTACGTTTCCTTTCTAAAGGTTGGAAAAATTAAACTTCATCTTAATTATGGAACTCTCCATTAAAAGTTCATCAATAAGGACTAATTAAATAATTGTCAAAGTTCGAAAAGGTCATCAAGTCCAAAAGTCCAGTTGGTCTTGACAAAGTGGATGTCGCAGAACATCTGTAAGGCTGTCCATCGTTGATAACAGGAAGGTCAGAGAAACTTTGTATTACCTGCGGTTAATATTGTAACCTTCAAAGAAAATTCAATTTTGAGTTAATCTAAAAGAAGTAAATAATTAATTCGCTTACTCTATAGGATTCAATGGGTAGAACCCTAGTAGAAATAACGTTGCTATATATATTTTTTTGCGATCTTTACACGTTATCTTTTCTTGTACAAATTAATGCTTACAACCTTGATTCGTTTTGTTTATGATTTGGTGCTGCCACCTATTGATTTATTTTTGTTTTAATGTATATATTCAGTGGTGTACTACGGATTATCTTTTATCTTTACTTTAAACATAATTAACATTTTAACATCATTAACCGGTAAACAAGGCCTTATTTACTCGTGATTAATTTAATTATAAATAAATCATAACTCTTAAAACAATCAAAACAAAAAAGACAACTCGTATGAACATCTGTCGATATTGTAGGTTAATTTCATGGTATTTTTGGGTAATTAATGTTGGCTGTCCATATCTAATAAACAAAGAGAATAATATATTTCTGTTAATTAAATTGTCTGTGTACATACCATAAAATAAATGATGCTTGGTTAAACAACTGGTTTTCCAATCGTTTTATTATTGTGTCATTCGTCCTCTTTCAGTTTTTTTGCTTTTCTGTAAACTCGGCCGAAATAAGTATTTAAAGCTATTATTCGAGTCTGGCGCCCCTTTACAAGAAAAAAGTGAGTAAAAACCGAACCTACCCCAAAATACTGAGGTAGTCGTGGCATCGCTATCAAAAACGAAATAAACGAACACTAATACTACTCTACTAAATTTAATTTATATAAAATCTGTAACTTCATAACGTTTATACGTGATAGAATAAAATAGCGCCCAACGTGCCGGCCCGATTTATTTTAGCAGTTGTTTGACTAAACACATTATTAAAATGGATTTTCAAATAATAAAACCCGGAGACCTATTAGTAGATGAATTTAAATTATGAACTGAGAATCAGAGGCATAGTTACCAACTAAAGATATTGCAACAAAACGCAAAATGCTAGCTAGATTGTTGTTGTCTAAAGACCAAGGCCGACCACCCTTATCTTATACCGACCCTGACTATAATTTCGACACTGAAGTAGAGGCTATCACCAAAACAATCAATTCAATTAAGACTTTAATAGATGATTTCGAAGGTTCTGAAACAGACTCTTTGTTTCGACGGATCCAATCTAGAACGCACATAAATTCTCGCGCCGCTCGCATTATTGTTCAGCCGGATTCCGTAGAAAATGTAATAACCTTTAAAAATAAGGCACTGCCTTGGCACTCAATTCGAAACCCTTACGTTAGAAAAATTGTTGAGAAAGGTATAGCAAACCCTTCTAAATTAGAAGTTTCAAATCTTAATAACCTTTCTACTTCTCAAACGATTTATTATTCAGGTCAAAAAATCCGTACCCATATTTAAATGGAATCTAAAATTTAGTGGTGCTTTATGGGAATTAACGTTGTTGAATTCCTACGTCAAGTAGAAGAATTCAAAATTGCTTCGTCATGTTAGGGACGAGGAACTATTTGATTCATCAATAGAATTTACAGAGCAAGCGCTCACCTGGTATAGGTCAATTAATGCATCAATTAATAATTGGAATGAATTTGTAGAGAGATTGAAGAAGAAATTTTAACCTCTAGTTATGAGTGATAGTGTGTGGGAGCAAATTAGGCTCGGCTTACAAAAAAGGATGAACCTATTTATATTTTCGTTGCTGTCATTGAAAATTTATTTTCTGCAATTTAGATCACTGTGGCATGAAACTACGAAATTAAAATACATACGCAAAAATATGCTACCCCATTATATTACCCAATTAGCATTAATAAACATTGATACATTCGAAGAATTAAAATCTTTATGCAAGAAAATAGATGAGTTAAACAGAGGTTAAAGACAGACAAAAATAAATGAAACTAATATACAAACTTTAGTAAAGTAAATGAAGTAAAAATTGTACAAACTCATGCTGGCGGAAAAGGGTCAGCGCAACCTAAAGTAAATTTTACTAGTAACGGTGAATTAAACAAAAACCCTATCCGAGTAATTTGTTGGAATTGCAAGCAACCAAAACCAAACTTCTTCTATTATTGTACAACTAGAAAAAAATATTTTTTCTCACAAATGCGGTCAAGATGGTGTCGTCAAGTAAATCATGTAGCTCTTGTTCAAAAAACGAATAGCCAGTGTATTAGGAGAGAGTCGCTCTAGCCACCTTATTCACGTCAAAATAAAGACTCAGTTTCATATATACAGATACTACATAGTCCACTTCGTTAAAAAAATAGTTAAACAGTTTTTTTATCTGGAAACCTTTTCAACCCAAAGTTTTTCCCTTGTTTGTAATTAAACCCCTAGATAATCGTCCTTTTATACCATTGATATTTTCGGAATGCAACAGGTCGCTCTATTAGATTCGGGTGCTAACCGGTCCGTTATTGGAAAAAATGAAAATCTTTTTCCTACAAAAATTAGATATTAAAAAGTCATCCTCTCTTACATTTAAACATGTTACTACTGCTGACTTGGAAGCTACATGAGATGTCATTGTTCTACTAAACATCCCAATCTGAATAGAAAATTATTGTCAAATTATAACATTCTTTAAGCTAGTTCCTTCCATTACGCAAACATCATCTTAGGAAGTGATTTTTAAAAAAATTTAAATTAAAAATTGATTTTGAAACAAAAAGTGGTGTGTCTCATAGCCAAACTGTGGATCAACATGTTAACGGGTTGAATGTGATGCAATTTTTAATCCTGAATTTGAGCTTAATTAAACTGAGGAACAACAGTTAGAAATTGAAAACATAAAAAGAAATTTTCAGATATTGGCGGCGAATCAAAGTTAGGTCGTACTAGTGTAATTGCTCACTCAATTGATGTCGGTAATTCTAAACCTTTTTAAAGAAAGACAGTATCCTATATCTCCTTATCTACCAGAGAAATTAAATTCAGAATTAGACGACATGTTACAGTCAGGCATTGTTGAGCCATCTTTGAAGTCCGTACAATTCATCCGTGTTGTTATTGCAAAAATCGTCTGGAGATTACAGTTTTTGTTTTGATGGACGTAAATTCAAATTCTGACGGTTCCGGGACAGTTATCTGCTTCCGCGTGTTGACAGGATTCTAGCCATGCTAAAGGTGCCAAATCAAATTTATTTCAACCATAGACCTTAAAAGTAGTTTCTGGCACTCGACGAAAATCAAAGGAGAAAACAGCCTCTCTCTGTCCCAGGTTGTGGTCTTTTTCATTTTTGTGTTATGCCTTTCGGTTTATGTATTGCGGCCCAGACGCAACAGCGCCTGATGGACACTCTTTTCGGTCCAAAACTAGAACCAAACGTTTTTGTATATCTTGACGTGATATAATCGTTATTTCGATTCCATTTAAAAACACGTTGACTTACTTATGTGATGTCTTCAAGTGTCTAAAAAGCAAATTTAATACTAATTTAGAAAAAGTAAGCTCTTTAAAACAGTCTTAAATATTTAGGGTTTGTGATAATGTGAACAGGCAATAGTTTGCGTACTGATCCTGATAAAAGTCGCTACAATCGTTAATTTTCCAAGGCCAAAGACTTACACGGATGTAAACGTCTTTAGAATGTGTTCCTGGTATCGCAGATTCATTAAGGACTTTTAACTTTAGTAGCACCACTAAATCAATTAATTGTAGGAAAAAAAACAAAATATTTTATGGATTCCCAAGACAGAAGAAGTTTTTCTAAAAATCAAACAGGCATTAATTACTGCACCCATCTTACAGAATCCAGATTTTGCTTGCAAATTTATAATCCAGTGCGATGCTTCTAATGTTGGCGTCGGTGGTGTTCTTACCAAGAAGTGGATGACAATGAATACTCATTGCATACTGTTCACGGTCATTGTCAAAAACAGAAACGCAGAATTACAGTGATCACAGAGAGAGAGCTATTAGCGTTAATATTTTCTATCGAGAAATTCAGACCATGTATTGAAGGTGTCAGATTTACTGCAACCACTGATCATCATTCAAAGTTGTTTATTGGCAGATTTAAAGACGTGAAACACTGATGCTCGTAAAAAAAATCTGTTACGGATTTAAAATGCATACGTTTTATTTATGTCCTAGATGGCTTGCAATTGCAGTTTCGAAGAAATTTTTATTTATCCAAATCAGTGTCGTCAGTAGTTTTATTCAAAAATCATAATTTTTTTTTGAAATTTGACAATCATCTTCTTCTTTAAACCAAATTTTTGTTTTTTTGCTGATTAATGCTACAGTGTCACAATATTATGTAATTTCACATTAGTTAGACAACGCAACAATTAAATATTTTAAAGAAATGAATGTATCGCTCCTGGCCCTCTTTGGTTCTTACCATATCAGGCATTCACTGTTTAAAATTGGTCATTCTTTTCATATGTAATGGCAACGAAGAGTCCTGCTCGCTTTTAATTAGAGCATAATTTGTTAATCGTCATTTATGGGATCTGAAGGCAGTGTGGGCATTATTTTTGCCACTTCTTGTAAGTTTTTGGCATTTCGTAGACTTACGGATTGAAGTCTTTCATTCGAACCTAAATTACACGAAGCCGTTCAATATCTAGAGGTAATCTAACAATGTTTACGCCATTACATTAGTGATTGTTTTTTTTTGACGTATTTTAGGCTTTTTATCATTGCGTTTACCTTTTTAGGTTTATGCATATTATTCAAGTAATTTGGGAATTTCTTTTACGTCAGTTTTGTTCTCGTTCTGGTTCCTGGAATCTTATGGACCTCTATTTCTATTCTGTCGCATTCTGAAGGTTCTTGATTTAGATTGTCATCGCCTGACGCAACGGTTCAGGGTCAAAGCAGGAAAAATACAGATAAGCAAAATATCATTATTTCTAATATCGGGATATTGCGATAATCACTAATTTATCGTTACTCGTTACTGTATATAAAAATTTTCACTTACGATTATGAAGCTACTTTTAATTTAATTTAATACAGAAATAACTTTAATGTATATAAGTGTAATTATAATTACTATTGTGAAGGTTTGAGCTCGGCCGTATATCCTTTCGTTGTTTTTTTTCTTAGTTTTGGTTACATAATTGTACTTCATACGCTGTTTGAATTGCAATAGATGCGATTCTGCTTTCTATTTCATTCTGATTTTATTAAAGTATATATTTATCAAGTTTTTCCGATTTGAGATTGTAAGCTCTGCTAACAACAACCCTTAAGATTGCGTAAGTGTAGGAGAAAGTAGTGTAGTGTTGTCATGCCACTTTATATGAGCGGTATATATTGGGAGCCAAAAATTAAATAGCGTGGCGCTCTACCTGTCATCTTTTTGAGATATATATAGTAATTCTTTCTGGTATCTAGACTTAATTTCACTCTTCTGCTGAAGCCGGGAGGCAGCTGTATATGCCCACATTGTCGTTGCTATAATATGTGGTAGTGTTTGGGAAAAAAAAAAAAAGAAAAAGAAGAGAAAAAAAAAAATTTTTATTACAAATCTCTTTGTTAATTTTTACCAGTAAGAACAAAGTTCTTTAATTGTAAATATTTCGAATGCTGGCCTCCAGCAAAGAAGAAAGACATATTTTCAGCATATAAAGTGTAGAATTATTTAAATGTGACTCCGGAAAGAAAGTGGTAGAAACAGGAATTTACAAATAAATCTTATTGATCACGTAATTCCTAATTTACAATTTTTAATTAACTTAAAGAGAAAAACAAAAGTTTATAACTTTGAATCCGATAGTTTAAATCAACTCGGTGAATAAAAATTGATGTTTGTCTTCGATCGACTTGCATAATTGAATTGGAATTAAATTTACGGAAACACAAATAAAATAATAAGGGTCCAATACTGTTGTTATAGGGCAAATGCGCTTTTGTTAAAACAAAACCGAAATTCACTTCCCAACGTATACAAAATTTACTTTTAAGTTTTAAAGCTTTTTTATTTATTTCTGGCAATGATCTCAAATTTGTTTGCTAACGCAAACGCTAGGCTGTAGGAAGTGAGAACCAGTCGAAAACCAAACAGAAAGATAGGAAAGCGGCTTTGATTAATGTCAATCACACGGGCCGTAGCATCAAGGTAGGAAGTCGGCAAACGCAAATCGTAATAATTTTTGTTTACAAAGAGCATGTACAGGCGTCGCTACAGAAATTCTTTTACTAATGCCAAGTTGGCAGATCGTCACGATGAAGCATTATTCCCAGGTAGATTTATGGAAAGGTAGTGTGGAAAATTCTCTGAAACCTTTTTAGCAAACTCTGTGTAAATCTTATCTCTCAGTTACTTTAAAACAACATATTATTTTGGAACGAAGATTACGGAAGCCGCGTCTAGCGAATTAGGTAATTACCCTTGATTTCACTTTTTTAAACTCAAAAATTTTAATTTTCCGGCACTAAACGAGAAGCAGAGTTATATTTAAAGCGTAATGCACGTACCGCTACCAGAACTCTTTAGTTGAAAAAATTTGAAATGTGTTGAAAGCAATACAATCAATCAAAGCATAATATTTCCAAGATAAAGTTCATGCAACGTATGCATGCCGTAAGCAGCGTTACATTATTTCTTGGTTTACATTCAAATAACGTTGATTTACAAGAAAAATTTAGGTGACCCAACTCACACAATCTACTGTGACAAAATCTTTTGACCTCCATGCTTTCGCCGCGACAACCATAGTGTAATATATTTTGTTTGATATTTGTATTCTTTATTTTACTTTTTAATTTATTTGCATTTAATAGGATTATATTAAAATTACCCGTATATCTAAATGTTAAATTGACGTCAAATTTAACATTTGAATTTGAATTTTAAATTAATTTAATTTAATCATATTTTTTATTGGATTTATTTATTTAAGCGTATGGTTAAATACATTCGTTGCATTCGTATTTGATTAATTCAGGTGTTCTGTGTTATAAAACGTCAATTACATGCAAACATTCACGAAGCTTTATCGTGAGTTTCTGAGTTTTTAATCGAAATAAGAGTATTTCTTTGTCAAGTTGTTTGCAAGAAAGTCCATTCAAAATCTTTTTAAAATATATACCATTTTGTTATCATTACATACTAAACTAATTTATTAATTAGTAATCCAAAATTTATGAAAGCAGCAGATGTAGTCAATCGTTTAATAGTTGCCATTGAGCATGGTATAAAATTATCAATATTAATATGATTGTATGTTCAGCAACTTTCTTACCAGAGGTCAATTAATTCCTACATTGGTATTGGAACATTTTTACCTTTTCAAGTAGAAAGGAACTGTCAAAAATACGAGGGCGGTCTGAAAGTTTCCGACCTCAACGTGAAGATGGCAGCACTCGTCAATAAAAATCAATGAATGTAGTTGTGCATCTTTGGACAGCAACACATCAAAGTTTCAGCCATTTTGGACACGCAGTTTTATTTGACAGTTGTTTGAGTTAGTTCATGTGAGTATTTTTGGGAAATTGGAGAAAATCGAGTATCGAGCTGTCATAAATGTTTCTTTTTGAAAGGGAATTGGCTCTACAACAAATTAAAGATGAATAGACTCTGTGTACAGGGGTTGAAGGGAATGGCAAGAGCTGAGAAAATACAGGAAAAATACTGGAAGTGGACGTTAGACTAGAGAAAGAGACACCGGGGCATATAGTGGAAGAAGAGCTAGAAATAGAAAAATAAGGATACAAGCAGGAAGAATTGCAGTAAGGTATGAAGAAAAATGGGAAGTAGGAAGGAAAATAAAATACTTTATGAAGTTTGGAAAGAGATCGAGGCACAGAAGTTAAAATATGGGGCAGAAGAAAGAAGAAAATACTATGAAAGTGTGGGATACGCGAGAGAAGAGATAAAGAGATTAAGAGAGGGGGAGAGAAAGATGGAAGAAAATAATTGTAAGAGATAAAGATACTCAGAAGCAGGAAAGAAGGGCAAACATGAAGTTAGGAAAATATAACGAGAAATACATAAAAATAATGACAGACACCAAAGTACATAACAGAAGGAAAAGGAATGAATGAAATAAGAATGATTGTAAGGTTCAAAATGGGTAATGAAGAAAAGAAAATAAATATTGATGAGTGATGAGGAGAGATTATGCAGGTTGTGTGGGATGAATGGGAAAATATAATACATATAAAAGAGGGATGCAGGGAAACAAGACATGAGGAAAAGGAATGGAAGTTACTACTAGGAGAGAAGGGGAAGGAAAACAATGGATGAGAGAAGTGTTGGAGAGGAGGAAAGGGATGGAGGAGAGGAAAAGAAAAATACTGAAAGTTTAGAGAAGAGAGGGATGGAAGGTTGAAGAAGGAAACAGGAATTAGTGGAATTATAATTTAATGAAATATTATGTTGTTTTTTGTTTATTTTTGTAAAGGAAAAATCTGAATCTTTTGTTATAGAAATTTTTAAGACAAAATAAATATTGAATTGAATTGACTTGTTTACGGAAACTCTTCACCGCCATTTACCATTGTAAAATATTGGGCACCTGAATTGAAACGTGGGCGTAAGAGTTTGGGAGATGATGAACGTTCGAGACGTCCACGAACTGTAACTACTAACGATAACATCGCTAAAGTTCACCAAATTGTTAGACGACCGCCGCATTAAAGTGAGAGAGATAACAGAGCAATGAAAATGTCTAAAGAACATGTTTGTCACATATTAAATCAAGATGTAGGCATGTCCGTGCGTTGGGTGCCGTTTGTTAACATTAGACCAAAAACGTGTTCGAATGAACATTTCAATGCTCTGTTGGCGCAGTTTGCGTATAAATTCTAGTTGGCGCTGATTAATTACTGTAGATGAAACTTGAATACACCACTACGCCTGAAACAAAAATACAGTCAAAACAGTAGACTGCAAAGGGGAAAGTGATGGCAACTGTTTTTGGGGATAGTCAAGGAGCATCCTAATCTTTCAAAAAAGGGAAAACCATTACAGGAGCATAGTACGCATCATTACTTCTTGATAAGTTGAAGGCAGAAATTGCGGATAAACGACCACATTTGCAGAAAAAAGAAATTCTGTTACACCTCAACAGTTGCCATACCGAAAACTATGAATTGGCTTTGGTTTGAACTGTTGATCATTCACCTTATTCACCAGACTAAAACGACTTTTTGTTCCTCATCTAAAGACTGCGCTCGAGGACAAAGATTTTTGACAAATTAGAAGGAATCACCTTCGTGAACAATTATTTTGCAGAGAAGAACGCCGAGTACTATTTGAAAGGATTAAAGAGATGGGAGCATTGTTGGAGAATTGTATAGAGTCACAAAGAGACTATGTAGAAAAATAAAATAAATTTTAAGATACAAAATTGTAGTTGTTAGGTCGGAAACTTTCAGATTCACTGTATTGTTTAAAATTTTTCTACTAATGTATAGTTAGAATGATTATAGGGTGAAGCATTAATAAGGAAATTTAATTTACACATTCTAATCACATACAGTGCTTATTTTTTTTAACATTCTGTAGCCTACTATTTTCATTTTTATGAATTTTTATTTTTTTATTAATAAGATTTATGGTATGTTTACTCTACCATAAAGGGTATTTTGTGTTACGGGTTTTCTTAAGGAAAGAAAACTAGTCCGGTCTTGATTGAATAACAATAGTATAAAATGTGTGAAGTTGTGAAGGTTTATTTGTAAACAAACTTAAAAATTAGTTTGTGTATGAAACATGGCCAGCAGCTCGAGTTGTCAAAAGAGTAATCGTGGGATTAATTTACAAACAGTTAAAACGAAGGTTTTCACATTGCTGAGGGCGCCACCCTAATAGAACGTGTGAGGGATCTTCCAGAGCAACTAGAGCTCACAATCAGCAGAAGGATGGGAGCAATATATTATAGAATGACTAGGTTTTAATAACAACGACATATACATATAGACATCAAATAGATAGTGATAAAGCATGTATGTTTAGGTGTGTTACTTGAGACGCCGGTCAACCAGAGAAAGAACTGGCTTCGTTTCAACTTTGAATGCGTTTATTATTTACATTTACAGTAATCGAGGATACTATTTACTATAAATGAATGGAAATTGCGTATATGTTTTAGTACTATGTGTTGCGTGTGCGATACTTGAAATTGTAGATCACATGTCGGGCCGTAGATTGCCGGCCGATTTGTGTTAGTACGCACCGTACTAGTTAGCGTTGCAAACTAGTCGAGGCGAATTAAGTACCGAATTAATTGAACCGAACTGATATTGATAACAAACTTCACTCTGACTCATTTCGTTATTAAATCTATTCTGCTTTGTATGTGTGAGTAGGTCGTTAGAAATGCTTCCCGATTGTGAGCATATCCCATTGTATTTTTGCGTTAATTGCATGTTTGGATTCCGTGTTCAATCGTTGCAATATTTGATGTAAGATTGATTGTGTCGATTTGCAATGTAGTTGAGACGGCAACCCTAAAAGCTCCATATAAATTAATTAGTAAACGTTTTTATATAACTATTATTAAGTAATATAGGCAAAACTACCCAAAAATACATTTGCCGATTTGTTAATTACGCCACTGGAGAAGAGTGTTGGACACTGTCTAAAAAAATTAACGATCGCATCTAATGATAACTAACCAAAAGCTACACACCAATTTGTGTGGCAATTAACGACGTTAAATTGAATCAAAAAGCAAGTACGTGGGGTACTGCACCCCAACAGCAAATCTAAACTATCCGATAGCGCAACACATTAAACGAATTTCGAAAGACTATAAATTTACAATTATTTAATAACAAAGCGCAATAATTATGTTGGAAATTTATTGGGCGCACGTACGTTAACGCAACAATACACACAATACACATATCTAAACCTGATCGACTACAACCAGGTGTAGATAATCGACAACCGCAGATCCAGAATATATGAAAGATAGTTTTTCAGAGAAATGAATAAAAAGAATACGGAACTAATTGGTATGGATAGCTAGGTTTGCCTCAAATGATCATGTAGAAATCAATACTTATCTTGCGTGAGATCTTCGACAGCAAAGTGATACAGCAATTGTTCTACGACGACTAAGTTCGCTCCAGAAAGGAGAAATAAAATCCGGATTTACGGTTGCCAATTTATTTAATTGTTAATTTCTTGTTTTATGCCCAACAAGTGGTCTAACAAATTTGTAGAGAATGTGGCGGTAAACGGAAGTTTTCACAGGAACGTAGAGTGATAGCAAGATATGATACTTACGACGCTAACAATATGACAGTGGTTATCCTTCTCAATTTTAATGGAATATGTTCTTTATGTTTTATCCAACTAATATGAAATTAACATTCTAACCTTTGAATTTCGGATTAGGAAATCAACTCTTGCTGCACCAGCAGTTAAACTGTGAAAAAAACGACGCTTGTCAAAATCCTAGTTCCATAAATTTGGTTAGAAAATCCACAAATTATAAACTCCCCTGAAAACACCAGAAATTGATGCATGCATCAAAAAGATCGCAACCGCAATTGCCTTAAACTTCTCAGGCATACAGTCGCCTACAAATCGATTTTTAGACTCCAAAATTACAAATTTTACTTTTTTATTGAATTTCTCTTGTTAGTCAAGAAATACCGTCACAATATTTTTTCAATGTTAGAATTGACAATGCATAATGTCAGTCATAGTAGAAAAGTATAAATTTAATTCATCATAATTTATCGTTAATATTTGTTCTCTTCACCAAGTTGATTGAAATATTGGTAAAAGATAGTCAACCGCTTGTATTTGCTTGTATCACGGATGCAATTCACATATGCATGTTGGGTTGCGTTTTTGTTTACTTTTTCACCTGTACTGAAGCGCTAAGTTATAATGTATACGATTCTTGAAATAGAATAGTTCAATTTATTCCACCGTTGTAAAAATGGCGCAACATACAATCCGTAAAATTTACTTGTCAATACAATGTTGCAACGTTTTCAAATATTTAGTAAACGTATTAACTAGTAATTAAAAGTGACGAATTTTTCATTTATGAATAATACCATTGATGATATATATCTTGGATTTTAATGACAATGTTTTTTTAATAATTTACTAAAATACATGCGAAGCGTTATTTGTTAAAACAGTTTGGTTTGGTCGGTGTTAGATAAATAAGAAACAATTATGTTTACAAATTATGCTTGCACTTTTATTTTAACTTGCAAATAATAATGTTGACATTTGTTTGTCATTTAATAACTTCGTTAGAATAATAAAGTAGAACATACTGGAGAAATACCACTAGAGTTCAGAAACAAAAATTATTATTGGTTTTTGTATCTACTTGTTTTTACGTGTTCAGTTGAAAAGGATTTTAAATAAAAATTGGTTTTCAAATTTTCAATTCAAAAGGCAACAAGTTACCGTGTTTTTAGGGACCACTAGACAGGGTTCCCATACTTTTTTTCTCGATAGACCACTTTAAACATTTTGCTGGATCTGGTGGACCCCTGCAGCTATTACATTTACTAACTTACTTCAAAACCCGAAAAAGTATATGTCTATGTAAATCTGTGTTGTGGCTATTTTTCAATCAACTATGAGTTGAAAGTTTTCGAAAAAAAGTGAGAATTTATATTGCTTTGATTATGCTGTGAGTATTGTCATTCAAGCTAAGTTTCAAAGCCAGTCTAAAAGCGTCTTCATCCAACAGTTGGATTCCCTACTTTACTTTTTGTATTCTAAGATTGACTCACAGTACAAGAAACCAATAATCTCCCACTTCGAGTGGTAAAAAGTAAAAATAAATATTTTCTTGTTTTGTAGCTATTTATTCAAACACAAAAATTACTACACTTTTAAATGTATGTTGTTATAACAGTCTTAGTAGAATCAATATTTAACATCAAAAAAATTACGATTATTATTTTACAGTCGCAATATAATCAAAACTTTGATTATATTGCGACTGTTTTTAAAATAATAATCATTATTAGTTTTGATGTTATCTTTATCTCAGATTACCATTGTAATCTGAGATAAAAGTTATAATTTTAATGGGAGGGATGTACTTGGTGAATTGACAGCAAATTATCAATATTTGGCTTGAGTTTAGTTAAGTATAACCGTAAATCTCCTCGCTCTGTAATATTTAATCTGCTCCGTTTTTTGTCAACAAGTTTGTTACGGCACTAAAACTGCGTTCGACAAGATATGACGAAGGAAACGCTATGAGAAATTTTGCAATTCCCCACAGTCCTGGATATTTTTCAGGTATTTGTGCCTGCAGCCAAAATGATTGATACCCTCTTTGAATGCTACTGAGCTCCTCATTAGTGCTAAGCTCGAGTAGCTCTTCTTGCAGTACCACATTTTCCACTTCAGTTTCATCATATGGATTTATTATCCATGGTGGTATATCCATCGACAGAATGTCTTCAAATCTGATTTTAAAATCATCATACAGGGCAATCAAATGTTGAACATACGTCTGAATATCTTCGTCGAGGCATTCTACCTGCGATAAATTTGGAAACTGGGAAAATTCACGTCGACCAATATTTTGCTTCATAAGTTTCAGTTTACCAAGAAAAGCTGAAATTTCACTCTTTGTTTTTATCAAATTGAGGCTGTCCCCTTGTAACTGTAGGTGTTGTAGGTCGATTGAATTTTGAACAAATCTGTCAAATACGCAATGTCTGCTTTGAAATTCATGAGGTTTTCTTTTAAAACAGGATCTTTAGTGTTCAGAAACTCTAAAACAGAGTCGAAAAGCAAATAGAATCTTGATAGACATGCACCTTTCTGACAACCAGCGTACTTCGGTATGTAGCAGCAATCGTTGAAGTCCTCATCATTTTCTTCGCACAACTGTGCAAATAAGCGTGTATTTAATGCATTGCTTCTTATTTTGTTAACTGCATTAATCACAAATTGAAGCGCTTGGTGCAATCTATATCACCAATTTTTTCGCTACTAGATGTTGTCGGTGGATGACACAGTGAATTGCAATTACCTCTGGTATAATCCTTTAAGATGACTTATAAACCCACGATATCGCCCGACCATGGCAGGAGCTCCATCTGTTGCCACCGAAATAATGTTTGTGAATGCAATTGATTTTTCCGTAAAAATCATTCAGAACATTAAAAATTGATTCACCTTTAGTGTCAGTCTTCAAAGTTTTCGCGAATAGTAACTCTTCAAACATTTGTTCGCCTTTGATAAATCGAACATATGCCAATAATAATGCTTCATTGCCAGGTAAAGTTGACTCGTCCAGTTGAATAGAAAAATGAGTTGTTTGCAGATAATTACACAAGAAACTTTCAACATCAGAGCTCATTTCATCAATACGTCTTTGTACAGTGTTGTTACTCAAAGGAATTCTTTTAAGTATGTCAAATGAAGATTTGTGCAGGACAGTTTTAAGACCTCTTCAACAGCAGGCAAAATTAACTCCTCTCTCAATGGTATGCGGTTTCCCAGATTTTGCTATAAGTAATGAGATATTGTAAGATGCCCGCAAGCCATCGTCGTTGCTTTCAGACGTTGAAGCGAACATACTATGCACGGTGGGTCTCTTTTCATACTTTTCCTTCAATGTTTGGAAATATTTCAAATCCTTACCTATTTTGTCAGGATGACACCTTCTTAGATGATCTTCCAGCTTCGATGGTTTCATAGAGTCATTGCTCAAGACTTTGTTGCATAAAAGACACATGGGCAATCGCTTGTCTGTATTTGATGGAAGAAAACCAAATTTCAAATATTCAACACTGTACTGTCGACACTTCTTCTTAGATTCAGCCATGTTTCGTATCAATTACTTACCTGTAAATATGAAAAAATGTTTGTTAAGTAATCTTAAATGATTTAACAAACATAATAGAAGTGGCTTTTTAAGATACAAGTTGCTAACAAATAGATAGGTAGGTACTTACTTTTCCAACACTGGCAAACAATAATATCAATTCACTTTAATTTTCAAAAGTCTGAAAACTACTTCCGTCACTGGTGAACACTTATATAGGTACACTTTCTTTTTGAAATTCCGGAAACAACTGAGTAATGTTTATCATTCGCATTCGTATTTATATTAAAGAAAAATCCAACAAGTTCATGCAAGTTCAGACACGACTTTAACTAGGCGGGCGGGCGGCGCGGCATCGGCGAGTCTTGACACGCTCTTTCTGAATATGGAATATGCAAGTTCTTACAAAAACAATTGCTGAGCTTCTTATAATATTGTCTTCCTATATTCATAGGAGAAGTCAAGCTTCTTATAATATTGTCTGCCTATATATATTATTGTCTCCCTTATTCATAGGAGAAGTCAAGTCGGGTCACCTAATACATTTTATAGACCCCGTTAACGAGTTGTGGACCCCATTTTTTTCCACGCAAGCGTAGACTTCTATCGGGCTCCGTGGACCCCTGGGGGTCCACCTGGACCACTTTGGGAATCTAGACACTAGACCTTCAAATTTAAATTCACTTGGTAATAAAACCTATTCCCTATTACTTATAAAATAAAAGTACTAGATTTTAGCTTGAGGTGTGTTGTCTCCCCGACGCGGTGCGGATAATACGTGTATAATACACTATTCTTTTCTGTGACGAAATAAATGACGATTTAATATTGAAAAATCATATTACAATAGAATTAGAAAATTATTGAGGGAAATTTGGTGTTAAAAATAGTCACTCCTTTTTCCCCGAGGGAAAAAAATAATTTACGAAAAGTGACACTTTGTTATCTGTTAGTAGAGATAAAAAGTTAGGTTTTACTCTTTGAAACTGTATCAAAATATCATGGTTTCGAATTAAAATAGTTTAATTGTAAAGTAAAATAGCTCATTAATTATGAACATTGTTTCAAAATTACAATTCCAACTGATCTAAGATATTAAGTAATAATTTACAAACAATTAACATAAATAATAACGTACCTAATACAATGCTATACATAAAACATATCCAAACATTTACACTTATTTATGCAGATAATATTCTTATTTTACGGTGTGGTTTTGTGACATCACTGTAATTATAGCTATTAGAAATATGTTTATTAGCCTCCCACTTTAAGGTTCGATATAGTTTTATTTTTAACCAAATGTATTACGAGGAGTCTTCCGGATTATCGTCACATTCCTTATCGCTTAGTCAGAAATTCTACAATTGCATACTTTTTAGCAACACCTTTAGTAAATGAGTAGGCTTGTTATAATATTGTTTAGATGCAAACAGTTGAGTACGTTAGATTGTAATATAAGAAAATTCAACATTCGTTCCAACATAAAAGGGATAGCGTTTCTATGTTAAAAATTTTAATTTCAATGACTAAATTTAGAAATTTACTTGCGTAAGCCTATTAGATTTTAAAACATTTTCAACGGATAAACGATGTTAATGTAATAAATATATGAGTATGAATTTTCAAAGTATTTAAAGAAATTGTTTTTTTGGAAAACGTTTTTTCAACGATTTCTTTACGAAATTAACTTTTAAATCTGCAGGTTTTTTTTCATAATAATAAAAATTTTATTTCACATGTGTATGTATACAATCTTTGTACATATATGTGTTTGTCATGATGTATAACCATTGTTATAACCTTACGTAAGAAAGATACAAATAAATATTATTACATTGAACAATTAACAGACAATAGAAAATATATAACAAAGGACACATTTAATTAGTATGTCCACAAAATCAATAATTTTGTATATTGTAGAACGCATGTTTTTGTTTGTTTGTCAACACACTCAATGCACCAATATTTCAATCAACGGCATGATGCATTGGCAACAATGTCGTGCCTTAGCATAAACTATCAGCAAAATTACAGTTTTCTATTTCACATTTATCGGCAATACTGTTCTGTAAATTCTACAATACAATTGACGTATTTTCTAGTTAATAAAGCGATACTACCGACCTCTGATGTTTAGAAAATTTTCGGGGTCGCATAATCCCGTAAGGTTGACTATCTTTACCAATATTTCAATCAACGCTTTACTATCAGGTAAGATGTAGGTGATACAGATTTTATATAATTACTGCTTTCAGTGAGTATCAAACAAAAACACTACCACTACTAGCAGTAATTACATTGCAAGACGTCTGAAATTGAAATTCATCAACAAACATGGTGGATACAGCGTCACTAGAAGATAGTGGTAATAAAATGAGTCATTCTATTTGATTTTGGGTAAATTGAAGTTAATTTAAGGTTAATCAATACTAATTACTTGGTGAAACTAGTGACGGCATATCTATCATTAGAAGCGCAAATACACGCAACAAATATTTAACTTTTTGTTATTAGATAACAATACTGATATCTACAAATCCTCAGCTCCTGAACCTTAGTTACAGCAATTTTTAGTTTAATAACGATTAGCACTCCCCCATACGATTTTTTAGATAAATTAAGATAACGATCCTGTCGATAAATTACATATTCAGTACTGAAAATTTCAGCACTGTGCACTAATGATTTTAGCCAAGTTCCAAAGACACACTACATCACATTCTAGATAGTGGTAACGTATAACGTGGGTTTTTGCAATATAAACCCCGCACGTTTGAAAATGTAGAGTTTAATTTTATTTAGATAATTACACTCAAAACATAGGTTTAATAATAATAATAACCTGATATTTTTTCTAATTAAGTTTTCATAAATTTGGCTTTTGATAAAGTTCTCACAAGTTAGACGAAACGTCGGCAAAAGATTTTATTAAAACCTGTTGTTTGAAGATTCTTATAAGAAAAAACCATTGGTCTATAAAACAATCATTGGAAGAATCAATCTATTCGTTAACGAAAATTATACCGCAATTATATCTATTACTACATATATATTTAAAGCTAGAAATACATTCCATAAATTATAAAATACTAGCGTGATTGTAACGCAAAGCTTAAAGTAAAATCAATAATCGATGTAATTTTTTGTTTAAGCTCCGAAAATCTTTCACAAATAAGGTGTTAATGGAGACATTTAAAATTTACGAATGAAGTTTTAAAAACATGCCTGCCTAAAAGTTAAAATTTCACGATTCGCTGTTTTAAGATTCAAGCTTAATAAAAGGTATTTGTGATAAACTTAAGTAATAAATTTAAATCTCATGTTTCAATTTGTCAAGATTGTCCTTATTAAAGAATAAAGTTTTGCTCGAACATTAACATTCAATTTAATAATTGAAGTGTAGTAAAACAATTTAGTACAAAACGTGCCAAGAAAGTTTTAATACTCACACCGTAGTTTTAAATAAATTACTTCGAAAGATTAAACACAACAACCGGTTGAAATATCTTTACTCGACTTAATTAAAACAAAACCAAAGACATAAATTTTGTTTCGCTACAGCTAATTGCATTAAGTTTCTAAATATCACGGAAGATGTGGAGTCAGGAGTTACATTTTACAGTGAACTAAACCAAATGAAAACAATTCCCCAATTTTAATTATTTATTTCAAATATGGGATTATTCGTGCAGACTTTAGTTATGAATGTTATTTTTAATATGTTGCGCTTACAGTTCAAATCCCAAAATGATAATCATTTAAAATATTCAAAACAAATTGTCCAAAAAATGCTTACACTGCAAACCTGTAGAAATAAATTTTGTTATTCTCATGACGAAAATAAATTTACCTTCGATATATTTTACGTGAATTCCAAGCCTCTATGGTCCGTGCAACATTTTTATGTCCTTTGTGACCCTAGTCCGTTCACTTAAACTGCCTTTTATTTACAACTATTCCATATTGCCAGCTTACGACCTCTATTTTAAATTCATATTCCAAATAAAGACGTCTTTATGCGTTTAGGTACATATTTCACTGGTTTATTAGGAAGTTCCTTTTTGCATGATGGATCATCTATTTGTCAATTTAAATGTAAAGTTATAGTCATACTTAAATTGTAATAGATGTAGGTAAGTTTGTTGTTGATCGATATTACGAATATAATTATTTATGAAGTTTTCTTTAGTCACGGCATGTTAGAAAACTTTATAGGTTGAACCACTTTTAATTAGTAAAAATCAATATCAAACTTTTTGTGTAGATATTAAAATTCAATGTTTATATTATATACACATAGGAAATCAAGTTGCAAATTTCGTTCGGCAGAGTTTTGGAAAACTCTCTTTAATTTAAACGTCATCATAAATCATTCTGAACTCCATTGTCATTTTGCGGTGTTTACACGCATAAATAAAAGCAGTTTGATAAATTCAACGTAAACGTTAAAAATTCATGAGAAAATCTTGCACTTATTTTAGTGTAAAATTCTTTATGTGCTCATTTCTGATTTCTACTGCTTGATGTAAAACTTACGAAATTAATTTTTCACTTAAAAATACGAATCTTTAGTTTAATTAACGTTAGTTAAATAGTTAATATAATTGAAATAAATTATATTCGTTGATGTTTTTGATTAATTGAAAGTTCTAATTGAAATTAATTGATAAATTTTTTACCAAAATGTATAAAATTTTAGTGAAGAAAATAGATAGAGCCAGTTTTATTAACGCGAACGTGTCAAATTGGTATACTGAATAAATATTCACAAACAACACCTACGTGTTTATGTATTTTCATATAACTCATTGATTATAAACTGAAGATACGCAAGCCCAGAGTTTTTCATAGCATCTCCCACAAGCAACAGATACCCCTTTCACCCTCGTTCACAAAACTGTTAATTTGTAGACTGATGCCACTGCTGTAACTGCGTGCATAAATGCGTTATTGCTGTGTACATTCAAGAATGATTCAAGTTACAAACCCGGGCCGTTCTTATCGCCAAATAAGTAATATGCACGTGCACAATAAAAATAAAAATGTGCATTCAACTAATTCAAATTTCAAGACAACTTAAATTTATTTGCAACAACACAGTTATGATAAAACGTTATTTTATGTATTCCTATGTAATTGTGGTTATTATAAACATAAATAAATTATTCGCTTGAACCCACTTCAGAAAAATTAATCTGCTGAGTTTTTTTAATCAAAAGGAGATCCTCGGTTGTAAATCTTTTAGACGCAGCAAGCAAAAATAACATAAATTCACTGATAAAAAATGCTGAGTCAATTATATTTAATTTTAAATATTCTTTTCAAAATTAATTACACACAAAATTTTTAGGTACCTTGTAATAATAACTTTGAACGTTTAATAACACAAAAGTTGTTAAAAGCATTTTGAATTTTCTTACAAACCTTTTGACCGCTATATACGTAGCCGCCACAATTTATTGACCTTTCAACAAATGCTAAGCATAATGTTTATCTTATAAATTTGAATTAAAAACCCTAACGGGTAAATAAAATAATAGTAATTTGCGTACCTTCTTTCTCGAATTTTACAGACACTGTGTTTATATTAATAAATAATAAGAAAATGCCAACAGTTAATTGTAACGACATGTATGTTTAGAAGTGCATAGCGCTATCTAAGTTGGACAGCTTTAATGCTTGAACACACGTGTGTCGATAAAGCCAAGTAAAACTTGTACAGAAGCATAACACGCAACGAAAAGAACACCTGATGCCGCATTTCTGCTCTATTATGAGCTCATCAGAGGTGTGTATACTTAAGTGCCATTACCATTGTAAACATCCAAGAACGTTCTGTAGCTACTAACGATAACATCGCTAAAGTTCACCAAATTGTGTTAGGACGACCGCCGCATTAAAGTGAGAGAGAAAACAGAGGCTAAATGTCTTAAAGAACATGTTTTGTCACATATTAAATCAAGATGTAGGCATGTCCGTGCGTTGGTGCCGCGTTTGCTAACATTAGACCAAAACGTGTTCGAATGAACATTTACAATGCTCTGTTGGCGCAGTTTAAGCGCACAAATTCTAGTTTGGCGCCGATTAATTACTGTGATGAAACTTGATACACCACTATACGCCTGAAACAAAATACAGTCAAAACAGTAGACTGCAAGGGGGAAAGTGATGGCAACTGTTTTTGGGATAGTCATGAGTTATCCTAATCGATTATCTTCAAAAGGGAAACCATTACAGGAGCATAATACGCATCATTACTTGATAAGCAGCCAGGCAGAAATTGTGGATAAACGACCACATTTGCAGAAAAGAAAATTCTGTTACACCTCAACAGCTGCCATAGCAAAAAATCCATGAATTAGGGTTTGAACTAAAGCTTGATCATTCACCTTATTCACCAGATCTAGCTCCAACGACTTCTTTTGTTCCCTCATTCAAAGACTGCGCTCGAGGACAAAGATTTTTGACAAATTAGAAGCGAATCACCTCGTGAACAATTATTTTGGTAGAGAAGAACGCTATACTATTTGAGCAATACGTAACTGAACGAAGTACAATTGAG